>JAWNOS010000596.1:622500-762500 GCA_035045845.1 Drosophila buzzatii | reverse complement strand
CCAATAATAATTTGCGCCAACCCATTTGGCTGCCACTCTACCCTGTAAAAGTGTAATTGGGGTATATTGGGCACATTGAGTGAAGTATATATGACATGCAGTATTCCTTATTCCAGTCTGAAGATCCCAACGACATAGCTGCAGCTCATCCGAACTATGATCTAGAGGATCTAAAAGGACTGAATGCGCACATATAGAGTATGTGTGAGTGTACTCACACGATGCACAGTGCCTGCAACTGAATGATGTATCATTTATGTTCCTCATCAGCATAAGCAGATGAATTGTTCTGGAGCTATTCGTCTGTCAGTCGCCTCTTGGAGGCTGTAGTCGAACCCAGCGCATCTAACTCCATGGAATTACGATTTATCGAGACTCGACTGTATATATATATATATATATATATATGTATGTGTCGGACCTTCCTCTATATATATATATATATATATATATATCATTTGCATCAGTCCTTTATATCCTAGTTGCGCACTTTATTGTACACATTTTGACGAACAAAAAAATATTGTTATGAGACGACTTTCAAGTGACAGAGGGAGAGAGCAAGAGAGTGTGAGGCAGAGAGAGAGGGGGGGAGAGAGAAAGGGTTGTTATGCAACTGTGATACGCGCTTGGCACCTGACTCCTGCGTCCACTGTCCACTGTCCAGTGTCCTGTGCTCGCTCTACGCCCTCAGCACCCTCAGCGCCCTCTGTTCCCGCATTTGATAGAGTGCGAAGTTTGTGTGACCGTTGGCATAAATTGCATTCATTAGGTCGTTCGCTGGAAGACCCTCGCTCCTAGCGGGAGGCAGTGGCAGCAGGAGCAGCAGGAGCAGATACAGGAAGCCAGCCATGTCCTTTTTCGCCACTCACCACGTTTCGTTAACAGTTTTTCGTGTATTTTGCTTTTTCTCATATTTTTTGCTGTTGTTGCGCCCTGTAGTCAATGGCAGCTGCTGCGTATGGGGTATATTGATTCTGTGCTGAACTTGGTCTCACTTGATTATATATGTATGTATATATGTATCTACCCTGCTCGCGAGATCAGCGCGCTCACTGGCACTCGCACTCGTTTCTGTTCGTTTTGGTTGAGGCTGAGCGCTTCGCGTTGAGCTGCTTCTTCGTGTGATGCTCGTTTGCCGAACATCGTATCGAAAGCGATGCGACTGACGCTCGCACGATGATGTTGAGAGTGAGTAGACAACACAAATAATCTATGCATACAGTCTTCTCTTTCACATACACATTCATGAGAAGCCTCGTCGAAGATCGGGCAAACAGACGAGAGAGAAAAGAGCGAAAGAAAAAAGTTTCTGTCCGATTGCAAATGCACTCGCTGAAGAATCAACTCCAACTCGTTCACTCTCTGAGTTTTTCCGCAAAGTGACATTTATTGGCAGACGATCAACAGTTATTTACATGCTCTGATTTGCATGTGTATATGAAGAACTTGTATTAGAGAGCTCAAATTAATGATATGCCTTCTTATGCAGTCATAGACAACAATATATGGATGAGTCTAGGCTACAGATGCGTCAGTTTCGATAAAGCTGCTTCAATTTGTATATATCTATATACGTCTGCCATCTGCATCTATATATTACCGCATCACATTATAATAGCAGAACTGTTTCCGCTCAGGCCTTTTTGTCAAATCCAGACTTGCCTTTTTTTTCCCCCATATACGTTCTCCATTTTGGAAACTTTAGAGCTTTTCCTAGTCGTTAGCTTCCATGTGCATTTTGTGCTTTTTTTTTCCCGCTGCGCAGTTTCCTTTAGCATTTTTGTTGTGGATTATTGTTATGCTGCTGGCAACTGAACGCGCTGACTAGTTGATGCTTCAACTGAGCTTTGTTTTGCGGACCGCTGACCAGAAGTGAGTCGAGTCCCGAGTCCCGAGTTCAGAGTCGAGTTGAGCTGGTTCAATGTAATTGGAAAAACTGTCGAAAATCGTAGTCAACTTTCCACATTTTCATTTTTTCGCTGCCTCTCTGGGGCGAGGCAGAGGCAGAGGCAGAAACAGAGGCTGCCTGTGCAGCGAAACGTTTATTATGCAGCTCCATTTTTTTGGTCCACCCTAACTAAATTGTAATTTTTTTTGCAGTTGGCTTTTGGTCGAGGCCAACGATTCGATTTGCCATGTGAATGCGTATGCATTTCGCAGCATCAACTAATGCCACACACACACACACACACATGTGCATGTATACATGCAGCAGACAGCACACACATGCTCAAGACACACACACATAACAGAAAGCTAATTGTGGTCTACCAAAAAAGCCAGCAAAAAGCATTCATAGTAAAATCTCAACAATTTATAGCACTTCAGTTGCCATTGAGCTGTGTGTGTGTGGGTGTGTGTGTGCAGGTGCAGGTGTGTGTGTGTGTCTAGCCTAAGCTGTTGCTGGCTAGTTGCTTGAGTCCTGTAGATTTAACTCTCTTGGCCCTGCCTCCCACTCTGACTCAGCCACTGCGAAATGAATGCGAAAACTATTTAGCAAACAGACAAGCTCCGAATACTCATTCATTTACTAAACTAGAGTATATTGGCTTAGTGCAATATTTATCCGACTATGTATCCATATATAGTGGTAAGCTTATGCTCTTTTATAGACTGCAAGGATAGAGGATTGTAGAGAAGATTGTAAAGACTCTCAACAAACACCTTAGATATTGCTTTGTACAAACTATTTCTACAAACGCTCTCGCTGCTATAGCTGTATAATTTGATATATGTATGTATATATATATATATCTATATATATACTCGCACAGCTGCCCTTTGGGAATATGAAAAGCTTCAAATCGATCTCTAAACAAAGGCCTAAAGGGAATTCGTCGCTTTGAAGAGTCAGCTCAAGATAAAGCAGCATAGCTCAATCAGCTGATAATTCAAAGCGTCGCTCGTCAAAGAGATGATCAGCTCAGAATAGATAAATGTAGTTCTTTCCTCATAGCTCCACAGTGAGTTCCGCTTCGGTTGGGCCTTGATCAGCTTTCACAGGACGCTGTCGACCTCCTTCTAGTCCTTCTTCTATCTCGTTTACACAGATAGATCTATGAGCCATATGATTCGACTCCTGGATGAAAATAGTTGAATTCCTTTACATTATTTATTTATTTAAAGCCAAAGGTGAGCTGAGTGCAAATGGATTTCATATGCATGGAAATCTGCTCGCAAGATATTCAATATTCACTTTAAACAAGTGAAATTTATATGAAACTCTTGTCGTGTCAAATGCACTAAGCCAGAGTGATGCCTCGCACGCACGCAGTATGTATGCCAGTTACACAGCGGAGGGCGGCAATTGTGGGCGTGACGCTGGTGTTGGTTGTACAACCTGACAAGTGGGCGTGGCTGTTATATATGAGAAGGTCGCATTAAATACTTATGAAGAGCATAAAAACAACGCGAGAGGCAAAAGCGAAAATAGTTGAAGTGTGTGTGTGAGTGTGTGTGTGGGTGTGTGTGTGAGTGGGTGTATGTGTGTGTGAGTGGGTGTATGTGTGTGTGTGTGGTTAACAAACTGTAATTTACATTAAGTGTTGACACGTTGACATACGCAAGCTACACACATTGCAATTGTCGTTGGCTTTAGCTGGCTTTCATTTGTTCTGCCATTACGGCCGACTATGCGTGTGTGTGTGTGTGTGTTCAGCCTGGCCGTAAAGGGCTATTATAACTTTGTCGTGCCACAGCGAGAGCCAAAGCCAAAGCGAAACACGGACCTTAACTTCAGACAAAAGAGATGGAGAGCATGGTGAGGGCGGTGGGCGAGGAGGTTAGTGGGAAGTGGGACGCGGAGGTGGATGAGGAGGTGCGACGCGGTCAAAGGGCACGTGGGTGGGCTGCTTTGCGGCATAACAACATAAAAAGCTTACTAGCCATGAGCCAAAGAGTTTTCTTTCTTTCTTTCTTTCTTTTTTTCGCGCTTTAAGCAAAAATACGAATTTTTTATATGCATAAAAATGTGATTTTTTTTGTAATTTATTTAATTATAAATGTGCCAGAATTTACGCTCTGTGTACGCCGTGCTGAAGTAAGTTTGTAGGTTATGTCTGGCCAATGGACTTGACTTACTTCAGCTGCAGCTGGAGCAACTCGGAAATATGTTTAAAATATTACAAAAAAAATATATATATATAATCGAGTTTGCAGTCCAAAGAGAAATATGAAAGAGCTGCATGTGATTAGCCAAAGTTCTGAGTGAGCTTGTAGCATGAAGAGAGATTGAAACGAGACTTGAAAGCAATTATATTGACAACTGAAAGGTATTGAGTTGGACTTTAGAGGAACTTGAGTTCAGACGTTAGTCAACTTTAGAGCTATAGTTTAAAGAGACGTTGAGTTGAGCTTTAAGTGAGACTTGCTTAAGTCTTGACTCTAACGTGTGCAAAAGCTTTTTCATTTTGCTAATCAATTAGTATTTATGATCATGACTTGATTGGCTTTTGGAATACAGTTTTGTTTTCACTTAAGCTGTGGTCTGGCAACATTTGATAATTGCCCACTGTTGCCACATTTCACATACTCACGCTGCCGCCAGCGCCAACTGTACCCAGCTGTGCCGTTAGGCGGCTGCCAGTGGGACGAGGCCAGCACTCCATTCCAGGCAAATAAAACGTAATGTGGCCCTTAGATGCTCCACTAAGTGGCCATTGGGCACTCTCGCATGCAAATGTTGTTGTTGTTGTTGCTGCTGCTGTTGCCAAGTGGCAATTGAGACAGCTGGCAAAGGGTTGACATTGTTAAAAACGAAAGCGAAATACATGCAGCCATAAATAAATGAGCAATAAGCCAAATGGCAACACCTTTGCATACCCATCTGGCAATATTGGCCACCTTGTCGGTTCGTTTATTAATTGCCAATCGACATAAGCTTCATTAAATGATATTTTGGCATTTCACATATAATTTTCAATTGGATATTACTCCAGTGTAAACAATCTGGCAACGCCTTGGAATGTGGCAACGCCTCAAGACTAAAAGTGAGCAACTTAAGCAAAACTTTCATGTTTCTCAACTTATCAATTTGAAAGTACTTCGAACGAGGCGGCAAGGTGCACAGTCTGGCAACGCTGTGCAGCTTGGCAGCACTGCCAAAAGGAGCTCAAGTCGTGAAGCTCAACAAAGTTAGCTGCAGCTAAAGTATGCCAGTCTGAAGTTTCAGTTATTGTTATGAGCGACTCGAGCGCCGCCTCCTCTGCACCTGCTGCTGCTGACAGTGTTGACAAACGCTGCAAAGCGACAATATCAGTTATTGAAAGTTTGCATCATCTACTTGCCCAAATTTGTTCTCTTTGCTTCAGCTTGCTGCTGACAGCCCTTCGCTTGCAAAAACTTTCGGACAGCGGCAATCGATGCAGCAGCGGAGGCACTTCAGGTTCAGGGCGGGGAAGAAGCCTCTTGTTTTGACCAAAAACTTTGGCTGCAATTTGTAGGGAGAGCGAGCGCTGTGCTTGGCTGCCTACAGCAACGGCAACAGCAAGAGAAACAGAAACCGATAGACGATGAATTAGCCATAGCTCAGATGAGCTAAAAGCACTTAAAACTGACAGAAATTTGGCAACAATGCAATGTGAAAGGAGTTTCAATTACTTTACGCGCTCACTTTGTCTCTGTAGTTTACTATGTGTGCCCGTCTCTCTCTCTCTCTTTCTCTCGCTCGCTCGCTCTCTTCTTTATTCAGATATGAAGTGTGGCAACTCTGCGCTTCGAAGAGTACAACAGAATACCTGAATGACTGACAACAGATTCTTCATATTTTCATCGCATTCAAGTGCACTGTTGCCGCACTTCAGGGAGAGTTTGTCTTGCTCTTCTTCAGCCCTCAGCCTCAGACGAGGTCATCTTCGCTGCAGCATAAAAACATACTTGACTGAAGTGCGGCAGCGATGCAGGCTTTGATGACCAAAAGACCGCGTCTCACTGTGAGCTGCGCTGTTGCCGCACTTCACGATTTTCTTTTACATTGACCAAGTGGAAACAAAAGGGCGATGCGACTTTTTATCTGTTTATCTGCCGCACTTGAGTTTGTCAAAAGCAATTGTTTGACTTGTCTACAGAAACACAGCGCAAGAGAGAGATGGACAGAGAGAGAGAGAGAGAGAGAGAGAGAGAGAGAGAGAGAGAGAAAAAGTGAATGTCAAACGCAACTGACCAAAGCGGGCAACAGGGAAACTCGATTGGGCAAAGGGTCTTTGCTTGTTTTCTTTCTCTTTCACTTTTTTTTGTGAATCAAGAGCAGCAACAGCAACAACAACAGCAACAGCAACAACAACAGCAACAACAACAACAGCAAAAGCTGCAACATTTTAGGGGCATTTGCTTCACATCGCTGGCCACAAATAACCAAGCTGTGTTGATTTCTCGTAACCTCGTGTCGAGGCAAACGCGTCAGCAACTGCTGCTGTTGCTGCTTGCTGCCGCCTCCTCCAGCTCATGCTGCTGCTGCTGCTGCATTTGCTCTTCTCTATGGACATTGAGTTATGTTGTGGCAACTCGTGTGTGTGTGCCCCAAGGAAATGCAACTTCAGCTACAACAGCAGCAGCAGCAGCAGCAGCAGTCAAGGAAACGTCCTTCGCTCCTCTCCCCAGCCAGTCGGCTGAGCCATTGTGTAATTGCATGCGGCATTCTGATCCCAGCAATAGCTGTGAAATTTACAGGCTTACAGACAATGACATTTACATGTGACGCATTGAGGAAGATCCACACGCAACATGCAGAAGAAGTGTCTAATGGGATGTGCAACGGGCGATTGGAATGTTGGAAGTTGCAAATTGGAAGTGGAAGTGGAAGTGGAAGTGGAAGGGGGTTGGAAGGAGAAAGAGAAAGGCTGAATTAGGCTCTGGCAGTTGAGAATGTGAAATAGGAAAAGGCAAATCGGAATTGCAAGTGGCTAATGCAATGAATAGTCTAAAGGAGGATGTTAGAGAAAGTGAAGATCGGAAAGGGAAGTTGGAAGTTGGAAGTGAGAGTATAAAGCCGTGATTGATAATATAATGGTATTAGAGAGGGACCGAAAGGAATGGAAGCATGAATTGGAATGCAGGAATGGAATGCAGGAATGGAATGTTTGGCAATGGAAATGAGACATGAAATCAGAGTTAGCAAATGAAGTAGAAAATGGTCAATGTCCCATCGAAAACTTTGAAATTTGGATCTGATGGATGACGAATTCCTGAAGTTCTTCCCCAATCAAGTGTTGGCAACACTTTATTGCAAGAGCGGGTGAATCAATTGGGGCAACGTCGCTTCCCATTTGAGTGAAGTGTGGCAACAATGCGTCGCTGCTGTCAAGTGCACTAGAATTGGGAACTCCACTCTCGCAGTTGCATAATTATCATAATGATAATGATATCATTATCATCACCATCAGTATTACTCTAATTGTCATCGTTATCAGCAGCCAGTGTGACCAGCTGCCATAATCAACAGCAACAGCAACAGCAACAGCAGCAGGAGCAGCAGCAGCTGCTGCAAGTGCAATTGCAGCTGGAACTGCGAGTGCAGCAATTATGGACAGACGCCGACTTGATTGTCGCAGATAGAACAGCCAAATGGCCAGCTGGCCAACTGGTTGACAACTCTCAAGGAAGTGTGAGCATTAAGGATAAGCCACGCCCTCAGAGCTCCACTCTGTACGCTCCGCTCGCTATCGGCCCTCACAATCAAGTGGCATGATTGCTAAGCAGCGTTTTATGCCATTTATTGCCACAACAAGCCGGATCAGAGGCAAAAGTTTGCTTTGTGCTGCTGCTCCTGCTGCTGCTGCTGCTGCTGGCTCCACTCTCTGCTGCCTCTCTATGCGCTTCTCATTCGCATTCATGACTGCCGCTGCTGCTGCACACAATATGCTAAACACTTTGCCGGCAGCCAATGCAATCATAATTTTAACTACTTTAGTTTTACGCCCTCTCTTACCCCACCTCCCGCTCCTGCTCCTGCTCCTGCTCATGCTCCCTGCCGTCCGTCCGCCTAGTGCCTGCTGCGACAGCTCCTTGCACTTAGTTCTATTATCCCGGCGCTTTGTTTTGGCCTCATTTTGCTCGTTTTTGCTAATTTTGCGCGGCCACACCGAGCAGCGAGCAGCGAGCAGCGAGCTCCGAACACCAAGCCAATGGCTAGAATGCTAAGCAAAGGCGGAGAAAAAGAAAAACTTGTTGGAAAAACCCAACGAAATGAAAATGAAAATGAAAAATATAAATTGGCTTTTGTGGTGTTGTGCGCAAAATTACGGGCAAAGCGCCTTTAAACCAAATACACGGACCGAACCAAAACCTCAACTAAATTAAGCTTGTACGGCGGGCAGATACCCTATACTGGGCATTAGAGATGTTTGGAAGCTTTGCTCTTAGTCTGAATAGAGACTAGTTATATCTTACGCCTTGCAATTTGTGTGTCTTTAGCTGCAAAAATTATAAATTGTAAAATCGATATTTATCGATATTAATGAATGAATATTTCAATGAATGTAGCTGAATATGCACTAATGAAGACATCATAGTGCAGAGCCCCTCCTTTTACCCTTTTATATATATGTAGGGTATCAGAGAGGGAGCAAAACTTTGGAAATGGCATCGATAAATGCTGCTCAAATCGATTTTAAAGACAATTTTTGCCATTTCTGACTGAACAAATGCAATAGCCGAGGGAATTTACCACAGCCAGAAAGAGAGAGAGGCAGAAAGAGTGAAAAAGAGAGAGAGAGAGAGAGAGAGAGGGGGAAAGGGCTGGCCGTAGCATATTGCAATTCATTTTGGAGCTCTCTCTCTCTCTCTCTCTTTGTGGCTTCATTAGCGCCTTTAAGGGCCAAACTGGAAATGCTCGCCTGGCCATAGCTAAAGGCGACGCAATCAAGGCAAATGGATTTTAATTAATTTTGCCGGAGCTGCACAATTTTTAATTAAGAAACTTGAAACGTCACTCGTTGCATTTAGCATTTAGTATTTAACTACTGCTGCTGCTGCTGCTGCTGCTGCTGCTGCATTTGGAGCTGCAACAAAAGCTCGCTCCGAGGCATTTTATCCGAAAATCCTTTGTCCCATATTTCCTTAGTGAGTCCGCTCGCCGCTCGGCAGTGAGCAGTCGGCAGTCGGCAGTCAGCAGTCAGCAGGCGAGACTGCATGACAAATGTTTTCTTTGTTTTCACATATGCCGCTTGCAACTAGGTGGCAACGCCCAGCTGCGTCCACTGTCCAGTGTTGGCTAAGCCGAGTACGACAGTGACAAAGCACAAAATTAGAAATTCGTAATAGCAGGTGCAGTTCTAATCATGAAACATTCATCCACACAGAGCAATCGCCATCGAGCTAAACATAATAAGAGAATATTCAATGAAAGACAAGAGTCCATAACTGTGTACAGTGAGGCCTGCCTAATGGCGAATCTCACGTCTGCTAGAAGCGAATCGTGTGCCAAATGCTTTAGCGAGGCATCACTGTACTTGCAGTTGAATTGCTTTTGAGTTGAATGTCTTCATGGACTTTAACCTCTAACCGTCTGCTCTCTGCTTGCAGTGCTCGACTGCCAGGTGGGCGACTGGGAAGCGTGGAGCGAATGCGACAAGAGCTGCGGCCCAGGCATGATGACGCGCACCCGCCAAGTCCTACAGGCAGCCCAGAACGGAGGCAAGCACTGCCCAACGCTGCTCCAGAAGCGAGCTTGCCAAGGCTATCGCTGTCACGGACATCGGGATAAAAAGATACTGAGAGGTAAGTCCAAAAGTATCTGCATATATATCTATATCTATATGTATATCTATATCTATATCTATATCTATATCTATATCTATATCTATATCTATATCTATATCTATATCTATATCTATATCTATATCTATATCTATATCTATATCTATATCTATATCTATATCTATATCTATATCTATATCTATATCTATATCTATATCTATATCTATATCTATATCTATATCTATATCTATATCTATATCTATATCTATATCTATATATATGTATATCTATATCTATATCTATATCTATATCTATATCTATATCTATATCTATATCTATATCTATATCTATATCTATATCTATATCTATATCTATATCTATATCTATATCTATATCTATATCTATATCTATATCTATATCTATATCTATATCTATATCTATATCTATATCTATATCTATATCTATATCTATATCTATATCTATATCTATATCTATATCTATATCTATATCAATATCTATATCTATATCTATATCTATATCTATATCTATATCTATATCTATATCTATATCTATATCTATATCTATATCTATATCTATATCTATATCTATATCTATATCTATATCTATATCTATATCTATATCTATATCTATATCTATATCTATATCTATATCTATATCTATATCTATATCTATATCTATATCTATATCTATATCTATATCTATATCTATATCTATATCTATATCTATATCTATATCTATATCTATATCTATATCTATATCTCTCTCTATCTCTATCTCTATCTCTATCTCTCTCATCTGCACATCTAAATCTGTTGTTCTACCTGTGAGGCTTTTAATAAAATGCACTTTTAATTAAAAATATTCTGACCTGACATCGCTTCCCTTATCGTGTTTCCCTTGCACCTGTCAGGTGAGCCATTGTGCATGCACGTTTGCAACAATGGCTGCTGCAACTGGGCTGCCCTTTTATCTGGATCTGGGCCTGCATCTGTATTGTGGCGTGTTAATTAAAATAGTCGATGTCCGGCCTCCGATTGCGAGCGCCATTCAATATATTACAATTAAAATCTAACTGATATTTGTAAAGGATATTGATAAATTGAGATATTTAGAATGCAGCTGCCTGTGAGATGGAAATTTTCGATTCATTTCTGTTGCCTTTTCATGCATTGTTTGACTTAATTAATTCCACTTTTTCGCTTCAACATGAATCCTCTTATATCCAACAGCGTTTTAGCTCACATCTCTCTTCCCTCTCTCTCTCTCTCTCTCTCTATCTCTTTCACTCTCTTACGGCTTATTTCATATTCCATTTTGCATATTTGTTAAGAATGTTGATATGTTGATCCACTTAGTAAGCACTTGGCTCGTATTGTTAGCGCCCCAGAAAATGCAGCGTAAATATTTTACACCCATTGTAATACCACGTAGTAGGAGTTATATGGGGTATGACGCACCTTCAATATGTTTACTTCTTATGCAAGTCTACTCTCTTTCTCTCTCTCTCTCTCGTAGCCCACATCTCATTGCCTTAATCTCACTCTCTCGGTCTTTCGCTGTCTTACTCAATTGTTTCTTTCTTCCACTCGTCTCTCTTACTCAGCTCTCACTCTCTCCGTCTCTCCTTCTCTCCTCACGTCTGAAATACTCACGAATCCAAGGCAAAGTCAACCAGGCAATTTACAGGGTATCTCGCTGTCAGGCCATTGGATGGCTGGCCGGCTGCATTGACAGAGCTGTGCAATGCAAAAAGCTTTTTCATCTAAACGCCCAAGCAGAATGTGAAGCAAACTAAGTCACTTGACGGGCGGTTGAATGGTTTACACGAATCCACACGGATGCTGATGCACTTCTGCTCTAGCAGAAGACAGAGCGAAAGGGAGGCACATAGAGAAAGCGAGAGTCAGAGAGGGAGAGAGAGATGAGATGAGCTGAAGCGTGAGAGGCATCCTTGCTGCAGATGCATCTGTCAGCTTTCGCTTGCTAGATGAAAGTTTTTTTTTCTCACTCTCACTCTACTTTGTTCGCTCAATCTTTTGCAATGCCCTGTACTCATTGACTGACATGTAGACAGGGTATACACGTTTAGCTTCAGGTGTATATAAAGTAGTCTCTCTCTCTCTCTCTCTTTCTGTAGAGTCTAAGCCATCAATAACTAAATCAATCACCTTGAAATCGATTTAAATCGATAACAAAGTTGAGTATGCTTTGTTCATTTGCAGAGCAAGAGTTGACACATATGAAATGGAGGCTCTGCTAGTTCAATCACTTACTCATTTATGTCCACATCTAGGGTATTTGCGTTTCGAGCATTTGCCACTCGCTGACTTCCTTTTCTTCGTTTTGGCCACGTAAAAAGCTAGCAGCTGCCTAAGAAGAAGAAGCAGATGCATTTGAACGTAGGTTCTAGGTTCCAGTCTCTGGCCATTGCTCCACTCCCTCGCCTATCGCCTATCGCCTCCAGCTGCCACTCCCCGTTCGTACTCAAGCCTCTGCCCTTTGGCCTCGCAAAGCAATTTTGTGCAAGTGGCTGACATAAAAGCCATATTATATTTGGCTAAGTGTCGCCGACGGCACACACACAAACACACACACACGACCACGCCCCCATTCAGCAGCAATAGAACTATAGCTGGGCTTAAGCGACTGCCTAAATACGCGCTCAAGGTACAAAGACATGTAAATAGTTGGATGGATAGATGGAGGTAGAAGCGAAGAGAGACAGATGCTGGCGTATAAAAGAGGAGAGAAGTTGATCAGGGATGTAGAGAGAGAGAGAGAGAGAGAGAGTGAGTGGGAGAGAGAGAGAAACGTTGGGAATGATACAGAGGAATTGAGGTGTATAATGAATGGAGATAGAGGTAGTTAGAGATGATGAGAATCGGATAGAGGATCATGCAGAGAGAGTATCGAAAAATACTGAAGCGAAAGAGAGACAAACGAACAGCAATAAAAGCAGAAAGAGAGAGAGAGAGAGAGATAGTATGGAAAGACAAGCGTGAAGGTAAACAGACGAACTTCTTTCCCTCTCCCCATTCAGCCGGCAGCACAAATACCAATATACTCGCTTTGCCACATGGTTCACTGTGTGAACGAATGCAAAAAAAAAAACAACAACAACAACAACAAAGCAGAAGAAGTTGTGGCAAGCATAAAAAAAGAAGACAAAAAAAAACTATTAAAAATCGCAGCAGAAGTTTTTGTTTATGTTTTGGGTCGCCTGTGCTCCATTAGCCACGAACGTGCCCAGTCTATCTCTTTCCCTACAGCTGCTCTCTCTCTCTCTCTCTCTCCACCTTCTGCTGTTTGACTCTGGACTTAGTTGTGCTTGCGGTTTTTGTTGACGCTCGTCCGTTCACTCTTTAAGCGTTTAATTAAAACTTTGATTGCAGCCATTACAAAAAATTGTTAAACTCTGCATGCAGAAATGATCCACACACACACACAAACACACACACACACACACACGCACGAGGCGTCACATGTCACTGCCATCAATAGAGCTGTGTGTGAAGAAAATGTAATTAACGGCAGTTTAGTGTGGGATAAAGCGAATGCCATTAAAACTATGAAATTCAATTGAGCAACAGCCAAGAGCTCTGAGACTAAGTGCTTTAAGTTAACTGATTATGAATCAGTTTTATAGAAAGCATTAACTGAGAACGTGTTCGACCCTCAGCTGCATTGATTATCCCTGAATCTGAATCAGCTCAACGGCTGCTCGCTACGAGTTGAGCTCTTAAAGCACTATCAGCACTATCTATAACCAGCTCTAAAAGGCTTCAGCTGAAAAGTAGGCAACAGTTTATTTGCCCTCTCTCTCTCTCACTCTCACTCTCTGCCTCTTCCTCTGCACCTTATCGCACTTTGCAATAATTTAAGAGCTAATTGAACAGAGATAAACAGATGAGAATTAAATGCTTTTAATACTGTTTTAAGCTGTTTATAGTGTTAAGCACATGTGTGTGGGTGTGTGTGTGTGTGTGTGTGTGTGTGTGTGTGTGGGTGTGAGTGATTTGTTTATCTTGCAAATTGCTGTCAGACAACGTCGAGCTTTTGCTTTGGCTTTGCGATTTAGCCGGGCAATTACAGAGCATTAAAATGTCGATTACAGCTGGACATGCCCGAGGAGAGGGAGCAGGGGAGAGCGAGAGAGTGAGTGCAGAGCAGCAACGCAACTTAAAGCTAAATCAGATGCCTTTTACAAGTAAGAAAATTAAGATCTATTCGAATATGCCTGACTACAAAATACCCTAACACTGTCTAGGCATATGAGTGAAAGCAAACTATATTGCGAGCATATTGAAGCAAAATATACAAAAACTGAATATGTGTAGATCCTTAAAAATCTTATTAATTATATATATAATTTATGTCTTAATGTTGTGAAGAAAGTTTCACTTACGCCAATTGCTATGGAGCTGGCATAGGAGCTTTGGAGCTGTAATTACAGAGAAGACGATGAGACAATCGCCTGCATGCAATGACTGTAGGGAAAACGTAAATCAAGGCAAAACAAAAGCAAAAGGAAAATGCACACAGAAATGCCAAGAGCTCTTGGCCCTCAGCTCTCACTCTCTCCCTCTCGCTCTCTCAACTGTTGCACATATTTTTGCTGCAACACCTGACAGCAACAGCAACAACAACAACCACAACATCAAACACTGACACTAAATACGTGCAATTTGTGTCAGATAATTGGGCAGGGCGCAAATGAAATTTTGCTCAAGACACGAGCCAAGCAGCCGCATGAGAAGCGCCGAGAGAGGCGTGCGCGTTCGTTTGCTCACTCGCTCGCGTCATTAAGTATGCTATTAAAAATTTGTGTAATGCCAAGTTAATTGCTAACAACCAGGCATGTCACACTCGCCCCCTGTCGCCCTATCTCTCCCTCTCTCACTCTCTCGCTCTCTCTGTGCCTATCTCTTGCTCACTCTTTTTTGGCATGTGTGTAATAATTAAGGTAAACAAACACGCCCATACACACACACTCACACCTCTGCCACGCCTTGTACAATGCCCAGCGCCATTTGTAGGTGGAAAAATGTTGTGAATTTAGTTACGTGCACTGAGCGAAAAGATTGAATAAAGTTGTAGCTAGCTAGCCAAATATCCAAGACAACTTTAGCAAGTCTTTCGCTATTTGTTATTCCCTTGCCAGCTGTATTTAAGCTTTAAAACTTTCTAGTTTGTTCGTTCATGCTCAATAGATATTTGAGAGCTCGCTTCATATACATGTGTCTATATAGTTGATATTTCTCAGTCATGCATTCATGCATTTATGCTTAGAGCCAGTTCTTCTCTCTCTGAATTTCTCACAGTGTGGCTAATATGTGTGCGCATACTTTTGTCGCCGACTGTCGTCGCTCGCATCGTCAACCTTCTGCACGGCTTCTCGTTGTCGCCGCCATTGGCAGGCCACAATAATGCGCAGTGCTCATTAACGTTATAAAAATAATTGCTGTACACTTGCAGACACACACACACACATACACATACAAATATATATATATATACATATATGTATATGAATATTCGTTGAACATTCATTCACTTATGGCTGTGAATTACGGGCCATGTGCTAAATTCCAATTAACTTGCATGTATGTGTGTCTGTGTGTGTGTGTGAGTGTGTGTGTGTGTCTGTGTGTGTGTGTGTGTCTGTGTGTGTGTGTGTGTGTGTGTGTGTGTGTGTGTGTGTGTGTGTGTGTGTGTGTGTGTGTGTGTGTGTGTGTGTGTTAGTGCTGTGCTTGGCCAAGTAGGTAATCGTCCAAGATGAAAAACGTTGTCGAAAACCAACCAAACTGAGGCACAACAATATGCCATTTGATTATGTAAATGTATGCGTGTGTGTGTGTGTGTGTGTGTGTGTGTGTGAGTTCGAGTATATGTGTGCGTGTGTGGCACTTGACTTGTTAAATTTGCATAAGTTGTGTGCTCCTGCTGACGACCAAAAATTATGCAATACATATGTGCAAGCTAGCAGCCATTTAGTCACTCTCTCTCTCTCTCTCACTCGCTCACTCGCTCAGTGCTTGCCTACTCTCCCTTTCTCTAGCTCACATTAACTGGTAAAAAACAGCTTAAGCTTGGACCATTATCAGCTGGCGACTTGACATTTCATTTGCTGTGGCACGTGCAAGTCCTTTAAATTTTGCTTCAGCCTAGGCTCATGCTATCTCTCTCTCTCTCACACACACACGCACCCTGAGGCATGGAGGTCAAAGTCTGTTAATAACCTTGACTTTATAGCAATATAATTTTTAGATGTCTTTTCCATTTGTATCTCTCTCTCTCTCTTTCTCTCTCTCTGTCGTCCCTCCCTCACTCCTTCTACATCTCGATCGTTCTACCTCTCGCCATGTCTCTCTCATCATTTCATTTCTCTCTCTGCTCTAGACTCAATGATTACTTCTCATTTACCATAATAAGCTCTCTCCTTGTACGGCCCGCTCATAAATGAAGGAGCTTGGCTCGAGGCTGCACTGACTCAGAGCCAAGCAACTGGACGCTGTCAAATCACGTCCATGCGTCTATGCATGCAGAGCAGGCCAAGACTGTTGATGCGGCTTCTCTACTTCTCTCACTCTCACTTTCTCTCTGTCTCTCACAAGTCACGTGGCTTTACGTGGCTGTGGCACGTGCGGCAAGTGAAGCAATGTTCCAGACTACATTTCGCAGGTGAATGTCTCCCGCTGCTTCGCTACGCCCAGTCACCGCCCCGCCTCCGCCCTGCCGCCGCCCCTTTTGCCAGGTGGGTGTCAGTGACAGCAGTGTGTGGCTCTTGGCGCTGTGTCAATGCGAGTTTTGTTAGTCAAAAATCGGAATTCGGGGTAAAGGGCGTCGCAGCTAGAGTCGCAAAAAAGGACCCCGTTGCGCGTGCGAAATGGGGTAAAGGGAGGATGGGAGGATGGGTGGATGGGAGAAGGGAAACGTTGCTTTGTTGTTTGTTTGCACTTGCTGGCACGCTTGTGTTGTCCTTGTCAGCTGTGGCTGCCACGCCTCCTTAGCTGTTTCCTTCTCCCTCTTGCGCCTCATTCCGCTTTCCTCATTCCATTTTTTTTTTTTTTGGGTGGTTTCTCGTCTAATGGCATGTTTTGATTTCGCTCTCAGCAATGCAAACATCATGCGAAGCCAGTCAAAGCAAATGCGATTCGTGTGGCATAACCGCCAGGCATACAGGCACGCACTTCCGCACACACACACACACACACACATACAGTTGTACATTCACTGTTGTTACAGCCAGCTCTTCCGGCTGCAGCCATCATGCCTCGAGCTGCGCTCGCCTGGGCGACACGTGACACGTGGCGACGACAATTCGATTTGAAAACTGAATTTTACTTTAGACTAATGCCTCATAATGACTACAACTAACTATTCTCTCTCCCTCTCTCTCTCTCTCTTCCAGAAATGGCTCTTCTACTGCCTGCCGCACTCACGCGCAATCATCGAGCCAACGACAGCAGCGACAGTCGCCACAATACGCACTCGCACTATCGCGACTCGCACAAGCACAATCGGGATCATGAGTGAGTATCGAAAAGAAGAAACTATCTATAGGAGGGCACAATCTAAGCTAAAGTCAAAGAAGTTTTACTCTGCATATTTAGAGAGTATTAGAAGAGCGCAATAGACGTCTATGCTGATCATCCTCATGATATCTTTATTCATATATTCGTTTTCACATTTTCATATCGTCGTATGCGTCTCTCCTCTTGAGATCTCTCATTCGCTTCGGAGCTAAATTGTTCCAGCTGAAAAATTCAATTCAGGTACTGAGCGTGAAATGATTTTCGGCGACTCGAAGCCTGCTTTTACGCTTGATTTTGTTTAATCTGGCTGCGCGACTCTAGGCGAAAGGTGTGTGCCAAATCGTTTTCCAAAGCCGCTTTTATGGCATTAGGCGAACGGGCGAAACAGGAGAGGAGAAATGAGAAATTTCAGTATTAATCCCAAATTTGTTGCTAGCTGTTCAGCTTTTTTATGACTCGCGCGGCATGCAAACAACAATTTCATCTTGTAATGGGTGCAGAGAGACACAGAGAGAGAGAGAGAGAGAGTGAGCGAGAGAGAGAGAGCGAGTCGGAGAGAGCATCAGCATAAGCGTCTGCAATAAAAATCCATCATAAAAGGCGCATAAAAATTGCTCGGTATAAAAATCTCCGCCTTGATTTGACGCGCTGTTAATTTTCGTCCTCACGAGCATTTGCCTTGCTTTGTTTTTCTCCTCCTCCCCCTGCTCCTGCTCCTGCTCCATCTGCTACTTTGTTTTCTTCTTCTTCTCCTTCCTTTCTGCTCGTTCGAGTTGGAAATGGAAATGTTTATGATTCATGCCATTCAGCCACACAGACAGGTTGGCCGGCAATCCTTGAGGCTAGCCTTGCCTTTGATGGCTTCTTCAATTGTCCGTGGGACAGGCAGCAGAACTAGATGCATGCCTGACTTGGAGATACCCTATAAATACTCGGTACTGTAGCCAGCAAGACTTTTCTTAGTCGTACTCAGTGTATTTCGGAATGTGTTTGGTGAATTTTGGTATATTCAATGCTAAAAATACTCTGTAATTTTATACTACTATTCAAGTTTACCTCGCCAGCTTGAGCTTAACAGATTCACAACTCAGAGATACCCTGTAAATGTATCGCATTCTCTCACATGCTCTTACATTTTTTAGAGAGCATCTGAAGCTTAAGAGATATTCAAAACTTCAAGTCAACCTATACATTTGTAAGCTACAACTAATAGATACCCTATAAATTGCTATACCACTCAAGCCATCCAATATGAACTCAGATTTAATGTCTTTCTATGCACTCCCTGCCTCTCTCCTTCTCTCCCTCTCTCTCTCTCTCTCTCTCTCTCTCCTCAGTTGATTAAGTAATATGGCCAGGGAGGCGTGCCTTGCGTGTCTTGCCCACTGCCCACTTCAAATAAGCAAACAGACATCAATCACGTTCCGCATACGCCACGTTGTCCATTCAATGCCTCCTGCTGCTCCTGCTGCTGCTGCTGCTGCTGCTGCTGCTGCCTGTTGCGGTCTGCGTTGGCTTCTCTGCTCCGCTCTTATCTTTGGGCTCTCTTATGTTTGAGTGCTTCTCGCTGCTCATCAAAAGCCGTTTATTATGCTGCGCTTTACTTTTGTTTGCGAAATTAAATTAAATCCGCAATTTATTATTTTTTATGTCTTTTCCATTTGCTTTCAATTCGAATCTATTTTCACGGAATCGAGCAGCAGAGGAAATGCGCAGCAAACGTGCCAAATTGCTGAGCAAATCGATAATCTAGCTACATGGATAAACACGTCGATTACTAGTTATCGATAATATATCAGTGAAATGGGTCGCATTAGGTTTACCTTGAAAAATGCTTCGATTTCTTATCAATTTGATGAGTTTCTAGCTGAGCTTTGTATGCGTTACGGTTCTTGCTATGCAGAGCGATACATACTTATCGATAACACTAACATCTGCATCTGTATATAGCCTAAGCAACGCTCAACAAACTCTTTGACTATTAGATATTATTAAGACTTTCATATGCTGCCACATGTTCAAGTTATGGTCTTCTAAGCTCGTCCCACAGCCAGTTGTCGATTCGAACTCGAATCACATATTCGATCAATCAATTTGCACGGCTCAAATGATTCAATTCGGTTCGATAATTGATTCGTTTCGAGTGGCAAAAGCACATAAGCATGATGAATGTGTGAATGGAATTCATGAATATTTATTGCGCACGACGATAAAAATCGAAATCGCAATCGAAATCGAAATTGAAATCATATTCATTCACGCGCGCACACACAAATCAATTCAAACTGAATTGTAAGCTCCATCTCCCTCACTCTCTCTCTCTCTCTCTCTCTCTCTCTGTCGGACAATTCACTTGTCCAATGATTTGTTAACTAGCGACAAACTTTTATTGCCTCGCTGCTGATAGAAGGAGCTGCTGCTGCTCCACAAAAGGACCAAGGACACAGCCCTGAGGACAGAGGACAGAGGACAAAGGACAAAGGACGAACGGCACAAATTATGAATTATGCGCTCAAATGCTGAGCGGCAACAACAATGGAACTTGAACAAAGAAAATAAATAAATAAATTACGCAAATAACAAAACAGAAAAACAAAATAAAAACCGAAGAAGAAGAAGAAGCGAAAGAGAAACGAAAAAGAGACAAAAATAACAAGCAAAAAACCTTCAGCGCAGGCAAAAGGCGAAGAGCAAATGCTCTAATTGAGATAAGAGATAAATAAAGTAATTAGAGTGAAGCAATAGCTGAATACATATGCATATACAATATATAAAATCATATTGAATCGAAGGGAATTTAAAGATAAAGAAGCTGTAGATTTAGCTTGATCAAAATATGCTATGGACTGCAGCAGAAGAATGAGCAAGGAAATCTGGCAAAGAACTTGAATGAAAAGAGTGTTAGAGTGGGATATGCACGACTAACAGATACTCGTCAGGCAAGAGAAAGCTTCGAGATCTTTCAAGATAGACGAGAGTTGAATTGAATCAAAGATTTCTCTTGAGAGAATACGATGAAGCTATACACAGATCTAACTGCAGTTGCTGCCACTGCAGTGGGAAGAATAGTTCCCGGCTCAAGTTCAAAATCGAAAAAGGACAAATAAGCAGAAGGAAGTGGTCCAACAGACAGCTCGAGCTCTACTCAGCGCTGAGTGCTGATCATGGAATGTTGTTTGAGGCTACGAATCAAGTGAGCTTGATAGGGATTCAATGCAATATGAATGAATAAGCTCAGCTTCATTGCTACATATAAAATCAGTGTAGACTTCAATTATGAGCCAGTTCAGCTCACACGCAGTTCCAGTTCCATTCCAGTCGATGCAAGAGAACTTCAATCTGCTCTCAGTCCATTTCCATTCTCCAAGTGTCACATGTCCCTTCACAAATGCAGTATACCCTCTCTCTCTCCCTCTCTCTCTCTCTCTCTCTCTCTCTCTCTTGATAGGGTATGCAAATAATAATTCGCCACAATTTCATTTACATAATGACAGTGCGAAGCGATTGCCGCAAAAAGAAATTACAAAAGAACGAAACGGTAATACACACGCACCCAGTGCTACGGGGTTGCACAGAGAGTATGAACCTTTATGGCCACGCCCCCCCGCCTCGCCTGCTACTTCACAGCGACGGCTAGCGACGTCCGCACCCCCGCATCGAATTCACACTTTGTTTTCTGTTGGTTTTTTTTTTTTGGTAATGTGATAAATTTACAGGGCATCAGGGAAATCTGCAGTCGACAGGCCTTTTAAAATGTATAATAGAAACAGACAGGGTCCGCATGGCCAGCGTCGCTCCATCTCAACTCCAGCTCCAGTTCCAGTTCCAATTACAATTACTTTGAGTTACAGTTAAAGCGACTTTGGCACTAAGACTCGGAAATGAAAGTAACATAAAGATGAGGTCAACGACTTCTAGTTCCAGTTCCAGTTCCAATTCGATTTCTAGTTTTAGTTCCTTAGCTAAAGTTACAGGAGGCAAGATTAAGTGGTCAACGTCTTCTGTTCCAGTGCTGGTTCAAGTTCCAGCTTCAATTGCTACCGTTGATTTGCTCTTAAAACTAAAGATTATGCCTGAAGTTCCAGTTCCAGTTCCAGCTCCAGTTCTTGTTACACTTTCACGTTCTAGCTTTCTAGATCTATAATTAGTTCAAGCTGAAGTCACAGTGCCTAGTACTAAGTTCAAGTCTCAGACCAGTTCCAGTTGAAATAACAGTACCAGTTCCAGTTTCGGTTCCAGTTCCAGTTCCAGTTCCATTTCTAATTACAATTTTGGTTCCATTTTAAATTCCAGCTGCAATTATCATTTTAAGTGCATTCGCACTTCACGGCTACAGCTCTGGTTCCTGGTTCCAGTTCCTGATCCAGTTCAAGTTCCATTTTCTATGTCAGATCTCACAGTATTAGTTCCAACGCCCGTTGCTTTCATAGTTTCTCTTTAAGTCATTGCTAATGCTGCAGCTGCAGTTCCAGTTCCCATACCAGTTCCCATACCAGTTCCAGTTCCATTCCAGTTCCCATACCAGTTCCAGTTCCATTTAATATTCTCCATGGCTTCACCTGGTTTTGGGTGTGCGGCGACAATAAAACGTTTTAAGCGAAAAATCCCCATGAGGATTAGCTTGAACCGCATAAATTCGCAGGCGAACAGCAAGCAAATGAGACAGAGAGAGACATAGAGTGAGAGAGAGAGAGAGAGAGGGAAGCACAGGGGAGCGTGGATTGCCAGCCTTTAAGTCAGCTGAAAATTGAAGACAATGATGCTGCGAATTGACAGATTTTATGATACACCCACACAGACAGACATATATACCTGTATACACATGCATGTATGTATATATATACGTATGTATATATGTATGTGTGTATGCTAATTTGCATAGCAGGTGCGTCCACGCCCTCCCCCAAGCAGTTGAATAAAAGCCATAAAAATGCGTAAAAGCTGCTACTTTATTTTCATTAAACAAACGCAGCTGCCCACGTTTTATGCCCAGTTGATCTGTGTGTGTAGGTGTGTGTGTGTGTGTGTGTGTGTGTGTGTGTGTGTGTGTGCCTTGCCTGTGCTTTTGCATACTTTTCAAGGGGCGCACTCCAAAGTCTGCCTTTCAAATTGAATTATGCACTTAATGCGAAGGACAAGGCGCAACGCACAGAGAATAGAATGAGAGAAACGGAGGACGAGAGAGGGAGCGAGAGCGGGAGAGAGAGAGTGGGAGTGGGAGTGGGAGAGAGCTATAGTTAGTGTAAACGCAGCTTAATGCGCTTTAGAGGCCACACAAAATGGATGAGAATCAACTTTCTAATTAGTTCCTAATGCAGTTGACTAAGTTAATTACATGAGAAAATAAATAATATATATGGATAGACAAGTATATACATGTATATATATATATATGTATATGAGCTAGCAAATGCCTAAAACTATGCTCAATCAGATGAGCTGCTTTACATAAAATATAATTGACAAGTCGATATGGAGAGATATGAGAAGAGAAGGCTGAGGCAAACTTCAAGGTTGCAATTCGAGCTTGGATTTGTCATTTATCTCATAGCCAATAGCGAGTAGAAGAAACAGCAGAGTAGACAGAAACAAACATGACTAAACAAACTAACCGCAAGACACACGCTCTAAAGGGTATTGTGAACTAAAACTAATTCTGTGATAGTTCCATTCGAGCCTAGTTAATAAAATCTATACACAACTTAAGCTCAGACTCTCAACTGCTGCCTGAGTCGCGAGTCCCAATCCAGTCATAATCAGCAACAAATACAAACGCTTATCCTACTCTATATGGAGTATATATAGAGTATATACCCTACATAGTTCAAATTTAAGCTTCAGCCTAAGGTAAGCTATATAAAGTCTTCATGTCTCTCGTCCTGCTGCTCTTGCCAGCTCAATTGCTTTATACCAAAGCTTTCTCTACACCCCCTCCTCCCTCTCTCTCTCTCTTTGCAATTTCTTTTCCTTTTTATATAAGCGAGCTATGCCATATGCTTTATAGGCCATAACTCAAAGAAATTGCCATTCATGGTCTATTTGCAGTTCTAATTTTAGCTGGCAGCCCACGCGGCCAGCTAAACATTGTCAATATCAATTATCGCATATACATGCATGCATATATATTTGTATGCATATTTTATTTGCCCAGCCAAGTGAAAGGACATTGAACTGACTGGTAGGTGACACACAGAGAGAGAGAGGGAGAACGAGGACAGCTGCAAGCTGAGCCATTTGCATTGCTCAGTCGCTTGAAAGTGTGCAACAAGATTTGCGCGCGCTGCTCAATCATCATTAAAAACTTCCAAGCGACGGACAAAGCACAAGAAAAAGAAGAAGAAGAAGAAGCAGAAAGGGCAGCCAGCAGGGCAGGCAAGCATGCCAAAGGACACACAGGAAGGCAGCTAAGCGAAAGCAAAGTCCAGCAAAGTCTTCGCCTCCGCCATCGTCTCCGCCTCCGCGCTCGCCACCATCTGCATGTGGCCATTCAGACGGCCCACTCAAGCGCCGCAAAGTGTTTCCTTTGCCAGGACGCGAGTCCAGTGCCAAGTCTCCGGCCAGGACTCGAGGGTCCAGTTCAATCCCACGGCTGCGATGGACAATGCTCCTGCCTGTTGCCTGTTGCGCCGCCATTGACTAAATCCAAATTGAGATGTCGCCGCGTCGTTTTTCGTTTCCGGTTTTTGTGTGCGGCTGCAGGAAACACAGCAGATAGGGAAGGAGCGAGTTAGAGAGAGAGAGAGAGAGAGAGAGAGTGGGAAACACCGCAAGCTGTGAGGCAACTTTGTCGAGCAATTATTATACCCTGAGCCCATTGAAAATGGGAAATCAGGGTATAATGGTTTTGTTAAAAGTATGTAACAGGCAGAAGGAGGCGTGGCAGACCCCACAAAGTATATATATTCTTGATCAGGGTGACGAGAAAAGTTGATATAGCCATGTCCGTCTGTCCGTCCGTCCGTCCGTCCGTCCGTCCGTCCGTCCGTCCGTCCGTATGTATGAACGCGTCGATTTCCGAAGATACAGAAGCTAGAGAGTTCATTCTTTTTGTGTTAGGTTCGTATATTGCACGCGCAGTACGAGTTTGTTTCAGAAATTCGATAACTTGTATATTGGGAAAGTTATCGATAAACGAATTTATCGGGAACCAGTTATAAAATTCTAGCTAATTCATCTTTAGAGTTAGAGTCTCCAAGTCTTCTGCATATATATAGATACTAATTTAATACAATTTCGGTTTTTGTCAGATTTTGGATTCCGGTCCCCACTTCGCCCCACCACCCCCAAATGTGAAAAAAATGCATTTCAAATACTAGAGATATGCAGTTTGGTTTAGCATATAGATATGAATATCATAATCATAATCTGAAGATATCAATACGATTGTCCATCTAGAAACCGAATTATTAATCATCAAAGTTTTCTCATCAAAATCCATGCGGCGCAGCAACAAAGGCAGAGAGAGAGACAGCGAAACGCTTGCAATGCTTACACACATGCATACACACATACATGCATACACATGTAGATCAGTGTCTATGTGTGCGTGTGGTTTTGCATGCGTGTAGAAACGAATCGAATAATTCTTGGAATATTATTCGATCGAAGAAGGGCTCAGGGGATTTCGTAGTCGAGCAGTCTCGAAAACAGCTTTCTTACTTGTTTTTAGCAGCTGGAGTAGAGCCAGACTCTGAGCAGCCAAACAATAGAGCGAGGGTATACAAATGGGGTATATTAGCTTAGCGGGAAGGCATGCAATACAGCGACAAGAGAAAGGAGAAGAGAAGAGCTGGGAGAGCTGGGGAGCTGAGCTTAAGATATCTGCCAGTCGTTCAAGCCTCGCAGTCAAAATTGTTTTTTATTTGTGTTTGCCTTTCATATAAACGAGGGCAAATACTTTTTTAAGTGCCTGTGTTACACTCGCTGCTGCTGTCGCTCGCCTGGCATTGACAGTTGTCGCCGAGTCCTTTGAAGTGGCAAAATATTTGACAAGAAAATGACTTTTTTCCTTAACATATGGAATGGAGCGGAGGCAATTCGTGTAGCTGAAGCCAATTGCCAGAGTGTCGACATTTGACTTGACTAAACACACTCACACACACACACACACACGCACAGGAGTGTGCCTGCCTCTAGCACCTCTCACACTTTGCTTTCACCCTTCGCTTTGGCGCTCTTTCAACTTGTTGCTCGACGCGTTGCCAATGCAAATGCTTTGAATAACTTTCATTTGATATCAAGCTATAACTGCTTATTGTTCATATTATAAGGAGTTGCCATATGAAAGAAAACGTTTGATCTAAATTGAGTTGGAGCACAGCTAAACAGAAGTCAGCCTAAAGCTAACTATAGCAAGGATTGCTAAGGAATGTCTTATTCTTCGTCTTCAAGCCAAACACTTTCCTCAAGCATTTCCTTTACATTGCTTTTCCGTTTCTCTTTCTTCATAATATAATTATAGCTGTTATCTATGGGCCTCTTATATGATATATATTTCTTTGAAAGAAATTGAAATTTCCTTAAGAAAATGCCTAAAAAATGTTTTCATCAAGTTCAAGTCCGGAAAAGTCTTTTTATTTCTTATTCTCGGCTTCGACCACTCAATGTTCTTGGAGCCCTGCCCCCGCCTTCGCCTGCGCAGCCCCTTGCCACTTGAGTTTAATTATGTTCTGCTGCTGAGGAGTCCTGTGCCCATTGCCTTGTTTATTTTTATTGCTTCTGTGCGGCGACGTCGGAGTTTGCTGCCGTCAAGTTTTTATTTACATGCATTTTCTTACGTGTTTTTTGTTTTTCCTTTTGCTTCTTTTTGGTTTTTTCAATTTACCTTTATGGGGCCAGCTGGATGGGGTTCTGAGGGCGGGCCGGCGACAGGACACGCAGGACATTGCGTCGCCTAGCAGTGGGCCAAGTTAATTAAGTGCTCAGCTCCAGTAGAGCCGACGTCGGCATGAATTATATTTCTATCAGAGCGGCATTTGCTTTGGGTTTGATTTCAATTGCTTTTCGCTTGTCTTGCGTACCCTGTACTCATTTGAAATGTGGGTAGATTGGCTGGTGCTAACAAGTGCAAGAGATGGTATGTGACTGCCCTTTTAGTTAGCAGAGATCTAGAATATTTCCATGGGTTTGATTTAGTTACGCACTCAAGGGCACTCCTCTCTATCTTAGCATGACTCGAGTGCTTCGGGGGCCAAATTTCTTGGCTCTTTCAGTATGGCTCGAGTGTTATAAGAAATCCTGAATGGCACTTGCCCATCGGGGGTTCACTCTAGTCCTGTCGCAACTATGTGCTATGCAGCTGCAGTTCAGCTCAACATACATTAGAATTCTGTTCTCTTCATGTCACTTCATGCCCATCATAGACATGCATACATCAGCAACCACTCTGCTCTAAGTGTAGCTTTCCGTTGTTCAATCGCTTTTGCATTTTTCCCTCTTTTTTGTCAGTTTTACGATTTTGATTTCCGTGGCGTCAATTGTGAATTCGACGGCCTGGCTAATTTGGCGATTTGCTAATTGAGCCCTCGAGGCTAAGTGGACAAATATCCGCCCAACCGATTTGACGCCGAGCCATGAGAGCAGCAACGGCAACAGCAGCGGCAGCATTTGAGGGCACATTTGAATTTCCGACGCAATTTCCGATGTCAACACCTTGACAGCTGTCAAATACACACACACACACACACACACACACGCACGCACACACACATTTAAACACACACCCAGCGCCACTTGACAGTTGACTCATACCTTTTCTCTCTCTTTTTGCTATCTCTGTCTCGTTTCATCTCTCTGTCTCTGTGTTTTTGTAGCGCTGCGTTTTTTGCGTAACGGAAACGGAAATTGTTAGGCTTAATAGACAGTTCGAATTTCCGGTTGACTAGCGACGCCTTTGAACTGTATAACCTATCTATACCCCCTCTCTCTCTCTCTCACACACATAGTCTTCCTCTCTCGTTTCACTTTTTTTTGCCCACGCACAACTGCACAATAATCATTATTCTGCAAGTCCTTTTGTGCGCTCTTTCGCCCATCCTCTCTCATGCTGTTGCCTTTACTGATTATTTCCATGTCAAAGTTCATTGTAATGTTAAATACAGCTAATGTCTGTCAATCGTTGGAAAATTCAATTGGAAAATGTTTTAAATGAAATGTAATCACATAGAAGAAGAGGGTTCTGGAGCACAAAGACACAAACAGAATATGACTAAATGGCACAGGCCTTATGGGGCGGCATTATATTGGTCCATCGATATTGCTAATCAATCAATCTGTATCATTTCTTGCAGATATTGCGTAGAGTTCGAGGTCATCAAGGCATCCAAAGCATGCCACAAGCTGCCGCCTTATAACCTGATGCTGGAAGGTAAGTGATTCGTTAGATGTGTAATTCTGGTATGCATTATGGACAATGTGCTGCTGCAGGTGATCGCATAACTGTGCGCTGTGACCTCGAGGCGCTGGTGCAGGACAAGGATGCCGAGGCTGGAGTTGGCAAAGCGAGCAACAGAGGCGCCACAACAACAACTACAACAACAACTCATAAGACTCCAATGGCACAGCCATATCTAACAGACGAGGGCGAGGAGAACGGCAGCAACAGCAACAGCAATAGCAATGACAACGATGATGATAACGAGGACGAGCAGGAGCACGAGCAGGAGGAGGAGGAGGACACCGAGGAGGATGATGCACAAAATATGCTCGAGTCCGAGGCGGATAGCGATGCGGAAACGGAAGCGGAAACGGAGGCGGCCAGCCGCGAGAGCTATGGCTACAAGCACCAGCGGCCATCATCGCATCATCCACGCGCCGCAACGTCCAAGCGCAGCGCCAATGCTGTAGCGCCCATGTTGCCGCCGGCGCTGCAGCAACAGCAGCAACAGTTGCTGTTTAACTATCACTGCCGCGGCGAGGGGCTGTCGGGCCGCACGACGCGTTGGAGCGCGTTGCCGGCGCCGTCATGTCGTGGCAAGTGGCTGCGCTTGACCATCGGCCCACCCAAGAAATGCAACCATGCGCAATTCATATTCGTCTAAGCAGCTGCTACAGCAAGAGCAGTATTCGCAGCCATCCAATGACATAATTGGATAAATATTACCATTTTTTTTTTTAACTGATCGAGGACGTCAATATATATGTGTAGGGTATACGCGTAGTATGTATGTAGCGAGTTCATCAGCCCCAAAACCCAATCCCGCTGCCCATACCTAACCCCATAATTCCCATTGGGTAATTAGCATACAGCATACAGCAAGATAACGGCCTGCATATTCCCTCCTCTCTTTACCAGCGCCATCTTTGCAAAAACAACAAACGATTGTCTATACTCTTCTCTTGCACTGCTTTTGTGCTAGCTGCATTAAATCAAAGAAATCTTCTCTCCCTCTCTCTCTCTCTTTTCAATGGCAGTAATATCAGCAATTGGTCAGCAGCCATCAACTCACACTTCCCCAAATTGATTACATTAACTACTGATCAATGTTGTTGCGAATTGTTATTTATTTTTATTTTTAATAATTAATTTAATTTATCATTTAATTAAAAACTAAAAAAACATTGCTAAATGTCATTCGTGCATAACATTCAAAAATATTTATTAAGACGTTTACATACAATGACGGCAAGAAAGAGTATCTGAGTTTCGACAAGCAAATTTTCTAATTGCTGCGCCGCAATAAAGAACAAGCAACACTTGCTATGGCTGTCCCTTTTCTTCGCATGGCGCTTGCCGTGGCTCGAGGAGGATCAACACGGAGAACCGTTATCAGTGAGCAAGCTCTTTTGTTGATTTGCTTTGCTATGGCAAATGGCGTTCAGTGTTTGCATTTGACTTTGACTTTGCAAAGGGAATGGAAGTAACGGCAGTTTCGAATTTAGCATGCATTGCGCAAATACCCAATGGGACAATACCTTACAGTTGCTGCAGGCACGACAGAGAAGAGGTGACAAAACAAGTGCACCGTTTGTCTCTTTTCTTTGTATTCATATCATATACAAGCATCATATCGCACGGCAACTGAGCATAGCACCCATCCCCAACCACACCCTTCACTCTCGCACGCAATGAGAGCAGAACTCGCATATAAGTGTTTAAACTATAAGACAGTTAATTAAGAATTGAAATACAGTGAATGTGTACTTTTTTTTTGTCTCCACATGCCCTGTGCTACCTATCTCTTTCTCTCTTTCAATAAATCATGCATAATCGATAGCTGAACAAATAATATATATAATGAAAAATAAAAACACGTTTTCGGAATACCGAATATAAATATCCTTGCAGCCAATTACTTTAACGAGTTATCCTTGTGGATCTGATCGAAATCACAGCTATTTCCCTTACTTTAAAAAATGCCTGCAAGGGTATAAAGCGTAAGAGTACAGTAGAAATAGCTTGTATGCGAAACATTCATCCCGGCGAGTTCCTACTGTACCCCAAGTTGTAAATAGATCATCTAGACTCTGGTGTCTGGGAAACTTCAGCGGCAACTGAACAACAACTGATCGATAAGTCGTCACCAAGAACGAGAGATATAACTATCTAATAATACGATATACACCAATAAATATAATTATATTAGAGAGCAACTCCCATGATCTACCTATATATATATCATATATATAGATGTACTGTCACTAGAGATACTACAAAACTCGGGCAAAGGCAAGAATGCAATCGTTGCTTGATCAGAAGAGGACAAATTAGAGTCCCGCTGCCCACTATGCTATGCTAAATACCATAATAATTAAATTAAAAAAAAAAAAAAAAAAATCTAGACAGTGCAGTTAGAGCTTGTCGAAGGTCAATGTTTTCTCTAAAACCCTAAAACTCCACTTCCAGCTTGACTTGAGCGCTATAAAAACTTCCCAATCATACCAATAACATACATGCAGTCATAAGTGTGAAAAATTGCAGTGTATGCGACTCTGTCGGACTAGATATACATACATATGTATTACATAATATTACTTCAACACTGACCCATGTACGAGTTTATCATGTCTAATCATTAGCCTACATCAACAACTACACAATACAACATCAATTTGAAGTGCTGCAAACATTCGGACATCATCGAAACAGCTATATAGAACCAGAATCAGTTTCACATTATTGCCCTGGCGATAAGGCAAGTGTTGAAATGTTTGCAGCACTTGAAAATTGATTCTAAAAAAGAAAACTCACACACACACACACACACAACTCACACACACATAGAGAGATATATATCAAAGAGAACCGATGAAAAAAAATAAAGAATTTCCAAGAAAAAAAAATAATAATAAAACTAAATAAAATAAACTTTAAGGCACATACGAAAAAGAACAAGAATCAATAAAAACTTGAAAATGAATATTCTAATAATATAAATAAATATATATATATAATGAAAATAATAATGATCAAATTGCGCATTCACAATAAAAAGAACAAAAAAAAATTATTTTAAAAAACAAAACAAAATTAAATTCGAAGCAGCGAATGGGCCCAGGCAGACGAATAAACAAATTCGTTTGACTGGTTTCGGTATTGAGGCAGGGGGTGCATGGGGGGCGAGGGGCTGGGCAGCAACATTCTCTTGGGGCGTTGCAGCGCACAGCTGATTTTGGATCGTTACCGTTTGACCCAATTGCGCAGGTGCGCAGGCAGGTGAGCGAGCTGTAAGCAAATGCCAGTTGCCGGTTTCAAATTTCTCTCGCAGAAGAAGAGATCGAGAGAGTGAGAGAGAGAGAGAGAGAGAGTTTGTAAGTTAAAGCTTTCAATTTCGGACTAGTCAAAGTCAAAGTCAAAGCTGAAATTGATTAGTCGCTAAGCAGACGCAAGCCAAGACGGACGTGGAAGACAAATTGGCCTAAGATTCGGCAAGGAACACAATACCGTTAGCTATATATACATATTGATAGATAGTGTGTGGTGCGTACAATATTTGTATTGCGATGATTCATCAAGAAATCAGTCTGGCTGTCAGCCAGTCTGTCTGCCTAACTGTTCTTATTGTTGTTGTTGCTGCTGCTGCTGCTGCTGTTGTTGGCAACGAAGAAAGTTGTTTTGGAACATGTTAATTGTCTTTGGTGCGGCAACTGTTTATAGCAGTTGACTCTGTGCAACTCAAGCGGAATTTCTTTTTCTTTCATCTAAATGAAACGAACTGAGTTTGTTCTGAAAGCAGCTAAAGATCAAAGAGAAAATGTCGTTTCGGAGTTGCTTCGAACTGAGTCTAGTCAAGAGGCAGCAACAACAATATAGAAAGGTCAACATGGGTGCACATTGGCTGTTTATACAGTAATATATATGTATATATATCTATATAAGATGTGCTTCGACAAATCAAAGCGTAAGCATTCGGAGTAAGTTCGGAATAAACTGATATTCAGATATTTGAAGTAAGTTTTTCTTATACTGAATTCGAAAATATTTGTGAATTCGGAGTACTCGAATTAACTTGGAGGTGAATTCGGAGTAAGCTACGCATTAAATTTCGTAATCAATTCAAAGGTTTGACTGCATATCTACAAATATTAGTTAACCCGAATCACTGTTATGTTTCGGAGTAAGAGTTGAGTAAAAACGAGAACAACTTTAGAGTATATGCAAGAGAAGTAATTAGAATTCCAATAAATTAGTTGAATTTCGGAGTCAAAGTAAATTTGATGTTGCGAATGGAACCCTAAGTTCAATTAAGCTCAATCTATTTATAGTCAATTGCAATAATCAAGGCAACGGATTCGGAGTATATGCGGCATAATTTCGGAGTGAATTCGGTGTATGAACCAAAAACTAATTCTACGAGCATTCAAAAGCAAAGCAAAGCAAAATTAAGAACATATCGCATATGAAAAGAGTTCAGCAGCGCATTTTCCCGAATGACCTCGATTAGGACTGATCGCAGCTATTCACAAATGCCGGAGTCGGAAGGATCGCCGCTGGCGCTGCTGCTGCTGCTGATTGCAAACAGCATGGGCGGCGGTGAGGCGCTGCGGCGCAACTTTGATGCACGCCAGACGAGCCTCAACTCGAACATTCCGCTGTGGAAGCAACGCGTAAGTAGAGCCAAGGCGCCCAGCCTCTCAGCTAGACTAAAGCAGCAGATCCATTGGCACAGGCCTGCGAGAAGTCGCCCAAGTACCAGATGAACTCGCACTACAGCTGCGACGAGAAGGGGGACGTGAAGTGCCTGCCCGGCTGGCAGGGCGATCTCTGCCAGGTGCCAATGTGCCGACGAGGCTGTGATCCGATGAATGGTAAGGGAAAGAGCTGAGAACGAGAGTCGATTCTACCTCAAGGTTTGTTTGTCCCCCAGGCTATTGCCAACGGCCAGGCGAGTGCCGCTGCCGCATCGGCTACAGCGGCGAGCACTGCGATAAGTGCATTCCGCTGCCTGGCTGCCAGCACGGCACCTGCAAGAAGCCCTTCGAGTGCGTCTGCAAGCCCGGCTGGGATGGACTCTTCTGCACAGAGCGTAAGTCCCACCGATCCAGGTACCAGACTCCAGCTTCATTGTTCTACTTCATCTTCACTTGCAGCCAGCTGCCGCAGCGGCTGCCACAGCACGCGTGGCTACTGCGAGGCGCCCGGCGAGTGCCGCTGCCGCATCGGCTGGGGAGGTCGCACCTGCAGCGACTGTGCCACAATGCCTGGCTGCCAGCACGGCACCTGCAACAAGCCGCTCGAGTGCAACTGCGAGCCCGGCTACACGGGCCTGCTTTGCCAGACAGGTGAGTAGTAGACAGACAGTGGAGATCCACTCTAAGATGCTCATCATCCTTCTCTTGTCATCATCTTTCAGCGTTGTGCGCCGCGGACTGCAGCAAGCAACACGGCTACTGCCGTAAGCCTGGAGAGTGTCGGTAAGCTGAACTCAGTTTTCTATAAATGGGTGTACGATAATTGATCTAAGAAAAGTTCAGCCTTTATCAATTCGACGTCATTATCAAAATGAATTCATTCGCAATTAATTTTTTGCAACGAACTTTGATTTGCATACGCTTCATAATGGCGTCGAGTAGATAACGGCTGTGATTGCGTTCTCTCTCGAGACTCTCTTCGATTCATAGCAATCCACATGCAAGAGAAAGAGACAGATAGTGTAGCTACTTTCATTGCTATCCCAATTCAGCAGCTGCATGTCTATTAATAGCTCATTGCTTAAGGCTGGCTGTAGGTAAATGAAAACCGTTATCGAATAGAAGAAGACGTTAGAGCAATGCAATTGGCTGGGGCGATTTGCATGTAGAGTAGTTTGCAAAGATGGCTACATGGCCGCCATGCTTACATATATTCCAATCAGAAAATAACTTGAATTTCTTTGCACCAGCTGCAAGGTGGGCTGGACTGGCCCACAGTGCGACAAGTGTTTCCCGTATCCTGGCTGCGTGAACGGCGACTGCGATGCACCCTGGGAATGCAACTGTCGTCCCGGATGGGGCGGCATGCTCTGCGACGAAAGTAAGTGTCATTCATATTCGATATATGTGTATGTATGTATGTATGTGATATTGATTACCAACTATATTCTTTGTGCCACAGAGTTGAGCTACTGCTTGGACAACCCAAACCCATGCGAAAATGATGGCAAATGCATTTCGCTGAGCCGCGAGGATGGCAGCTATCGCTGCCACTGTCGACAGGGCTATCTGGGCAAGAACTGCGAGATACTCGATGAGTTTCTGCTGACCTCGGTGGCCCCGCCGCGCATTACACCGCCACCGAACAAGCTCGACATGGAACTGGAGCTGACCGCAGCTGTGCCTGATGATGGCAGCAAACTAGAGCAGCCATCAGCAACAACAACAGGCAAACCAACGACAACAAGGAGCACAACAATGTTGCCAGACATTGGATTAAACGAGACCACAGCAACGACAGCAAGAACAACGACAACGACAACAACAACGGCAACGACATTGGGGCTGGGCACACGTGTTGCCAACCACAATGCGTCTAATGAAGCGTTAAGCTATGGCTATGCAGCTGCTGATGAGGCGACAACAACGAGGCGTCCCACAGCAACAACAACGGCAGCCACACCAGCGCCAGCAGCAAGTATGACACTAAACGAAGCTGGCAACAATGCAACAAGTGGGTCACAGTTCAGCGCACACAAGCAGCATCAGCAGCAGCAGGCGGCGGCAGCGCATGAGGACGATGAGGAGGATGACGAAGATGATGAGGAGGACGAGGATGAGGAGGAGGAGGAGGATGAGGATGATGGCGATTACGATGAGGAGGACGACGATCAAATTATACCAAATATTATTTGAGAAATATTCTTTTTTTTTCCATAGATATATCTATATATGTTACACATTATATATACATGTATATATGTATATGTGACATATTTCGCACGTATTTAGCTAATAAATTATTTATTTTATTATTAAATGCCAAAGCGATCTTTAGCAATGAGTCAAATGTCAGCTCGAGCTGAATAGAACAAATATACTTTTACAGCAATCAGTTAAGGTTGCTCTCTGTGTGTTCAAATATGCATTAGCGCCATCTATTGCACATTTCAAGGATTTATTTCCCATTTTCTAGTCACGTTCGGTTCTTGACGTGTAAAGTTGATTACATTTAGAGAAACATTGCTATCCTACTTTCTAATCATATTTCCATCTCTTAATCATAATTCTGTTCATAGGACGATGGCCAGTCTTATTTATCCATCCATTTGCCCATTAGTGCTCAATCTACCCTTCTGGCTATTTTCTAGCCGTTGCTAGCGGCTTCTTTCTTTCAAGGGACCAGCAGTTTCTTACGAAATATTGAGGTTTTCCTTTTAGCGGGGTACGAATTATCGAGACTCGACTGTATTTCTCAACTTTCTAGGCTGGACTTAACTTTCTAGGCATCCTAATGCATATATCTCATATATTTATATAGCACAAGTCTTAAGTGTAAATTGAAAATGAAGAAAAGACATTTGGATATATATTATATATGGTTTATATTGAATTTCATTTATTAAACTAAACAATGAATTTCGCTTAACAAATTGTCAAAAAAAAAATCGATTTATTTATATAAATTTAAGATTCTTAAGTTTAGCAATTGAAAAAATAATGCTGGAAATACAAAAAATAGGGAGGAAATAGCAGGAAAAGTAGGGAAAATACTTGAATTGTGATTCCACATTGTTGCTTAAGATTAAGACACAAATTGCTCAGATATGCAGGGAAATAGATAATGGAATATGGCTAGGATATATCCTGCTCCCATATATGTATGTATGCATATAAAGATATAGATATAGGTATAGGTATAGATGTAGCCATGGGCATAAGGCAGACTTAACAATGATAAAAAAAAATGTGGACTTTAATAATAATCAAGATATATATAGAGATGTATTAATGTCTCTGTATATCTGTATATGTATTCGTAATATTCGTTGCGTTCTAGTTGAGCTCCCGCTTGTCGCGCTGACTGATCTGTGCCATGGTGATATATTGACGCACCAGCCGTGAGATCTCGTGCGCCTGCTCCGTTTGCACTCGGATAACACGCTGCTGCATCAAGTTGCCAACCTTCATATCCAGAAAGAGGGCGCCATCCTCCGAGCGAACCTGTAACGAGAGAGAGAGAGGGGGGAGAGCATGTAGTTATAGCTATAATTGATGTATATATTCCATCGCATGCTTACCTTGCGCGTCGATATGACCTCCATGAAGCTCCAGTGCTGCAGGGTCTCGTGTGTGTTTGGATCCAAGAATAGCACTCCGCGTCTATTCAAGGCCAATATCAGATCTCGCCACATGGGACTGTGGTTGTCCTCGACATGGGGCCCCGCCTCCTCGGCCCAGATGCGTTTCACCGCGAAGAAACTGCTGCCGAACAGCGGCCAGGTGGCGAGCACATTCAGAAACTGGGCCTTCACCTGGCCCGGGCTGAGATTGGCGACTTGCGGCCATGCGGACTGCACCAGGCCGACCCATTGGGCCGGACGAATTTCACGTATGCCCAACGCTGGCTTGGGCAACAGAAATTTGATCTCCTTCATGGCCGGCACATGGCTTAGGTCGGCGGCGCGATGGAGCAGCGCTGCGATGCGCGCCATGTCGCGCACCATCTCCGGCATGGGCACCCCGTTGCCGGGCAGCTCGAGCAGCAGGCCCTCGAGATAGTCGGGCGCCACCTGATTGAAGAGCACCTCCACATAGAGCGGCATTGGCGCCGGCTCGCGCTTCAGCGCAAAGTGCCAGACGCTGCGACAAAATATCAAATAGAATGGCTGACCGGACTTGAGCAGCTCGGTGGTCACATCCAAAATGTATTCGTCGGCGGCCAGGGGCATGGTGAAGGCGTCGCCTTGTACGATGCAGTACAGCGAGAACTCCTGCTGCTCGGCCTCCGACTCAACGCCCAGCAGAGCGCATAGCTCGGCAATGACATCGGCCACCACAGTGGAGCAGCGGGTGTTGACCACGCGCTCGGCTCCTCCGGGCAGGCGATAGATCTGTCGGCGCGCCGAGCGTCCGGCCGAGACGGCTGTCACCTCCTCCACGCTGGGCACGTTTTTGCGACCGCCACAGCGAGCCGTTTTGCGCAGATTCGTTAGGCAGACGGCGGCGGTGCCATGGCACGACCGACGCCGATCGGAGGCGGCAGATGTCAAGTGCTCCATCAGATACGGGCGCAGTGCGTCCGAGCAGCCAAAGTAGGCGGCCAAGATACTGAGCAAGCGCCACGCACGCTGCGAGCTGTCCGGGCAGGGCGAGCGATTCGCTGTCGTCTGCTTCATCAGCTGGCAGTAGACCTCGTCACGCAGTGCCAAATACTTGTGGCAATGCTGAAAACAGCGAAAGATTTATGAAACTGCACTGCTTAGTAGTCTCAGTTCAGCTGGCTTACCATCAAAACAGTGTAGACACATTTCACCTCGGTGAGCTCTGGATCGAGCGGTATGTCGCCGCAGTAGCGCAATATGCAATCGAAGCACTCCAGCGCCAGTGGCGCCAAGTCGTTGGGCAGACGCAGCAGGGGCAGGCGTATGGCGTGGCCTTGCCACTTGACCAGCTCCGCATAGGAGCGATTCGCGGCCGACGATGATTGATGACGCTCATGATGACGATCGACGTCACGTAATTGACTGTGGGGTGAGAGGGAGAGTAATTGCTTAATATCATATTCAAAATGGAGTTTCAACTATCAACCATATCAACTTTATGCTACGCCATCTTTGCAAGCAAACAATATGCTAGCATAGCAGCCATTTGCCTGCTACCTCAGCTACAATAACGGCACTTCTATGTCTTCTTCGTAATAGTTGTTGTTGTCATCAATCCAATTACTTCATGCTTGCCATTTGCTGAGACTCCCTACTCGTCTGTTGTTGTTCCTTCTCGCTTACAGTAGCAGCCATTAGAGTACCCTTTCTCAAAAAGCGACTATATTAGCTTTGCTTACAATTTGATTGCAAGAGTTAAACTGAATCTTATTTAAACGCAGTGTAAGCTTAAGTTATCTGGATATTAAGTCGAATGCTCAACGGGCACAACAACTTAAAAGTACTTTCGCGCACACATCACATATGAAATCGCCAAAAAAAGGGTATCTACGTTTCGACATGCCTAATAGCAGGCAAATTGTCTAGCTACCTGCGAGCAATAAAGCAGCTGCACTATCTATCTATCTCATTTCTTTGCATGTTATGCGCCATGTCACGGAATAAGAGGATCAAAAGAGAGGACGCAAGCGACGCCGTTATACGTGCATGTAGTTGTTGTTGTTGCTTTGCAATTGCTTTTGTTTGCAATTGTAAATGGATTTGAGTCTTTGCATTTGAATTTGACTTTGACTTTGTGAAGCAAAGATATTGCAACGGTAATCAATGCGTGCAGAAGTAGCCTAATATGCAATGCTGTACGCACGACAGAGAAAGAGCACCTGCTCGACTCGATGAGGATCAAAAGAGAGGACGATAATTAAACAGTTATCTATGCGCACTGCTATTATTACTTTCTATAGTGAATGGCGCTGTTTTCTGGCAAATCAAGCTTTGCTATAAATAAATATTACGATAATCAAAAATGGCCGCACTTACTCGTTGCGGAAGTGCTGCATGGCGAACTGCAGCAGCGAGTACTTGGTAACGGATGGAGGCGTGCCGCTGCCATTGAGCTCCTCCTGCAGCATATAGTTGCCATCTAAATCATGATGCGATGCCTGCTGCTGCTGTTGTTGCTGCTGCTGTTGCTGCTGCTGATGTTGCTGCTGATGTTGCTGCTGGTGCTGGTGGCCATTGGTCAGCGAATTGGGCTGCTGGCCAGCATTCGACTTGCGTGCCGAGTGCAGATAGCTTTGCTGTTTCATGAACCGCTGCTGATCTGCCAGCTGCTGCTGCTGCTGCTGCTGTTGTTGTTGTTGTTGCTGCTGCTGGTGCTCCTCGACGGCATCGTCCAGCTGCTGCTGTTGATGGTGCAGCTCCGCTTGCTGTTGCTGCTGCTCGTCCTGGCCATTGGAGTGGGCGTGGTCGTTGCGGCCAGCCTGCCGGGCCTCCAGACGCTCTAGCGGCACGTTCAGCGTCTGCGCAGCGGCACGAGCGCCCGACGACAGAGTCGACGCCTTTGACTGTGACTGTGAAAGAAGAAGCAGAAGCAATAGATAAATATGAGAAGTGCAACAATGAATGCAATTTGTTAATTTACTGCGCCGCTGTCTAAAGTCGAGTCAGCAGCGGCTTGTGAAAGTTGCTGGGCGCCTTTTTGGCCAACGAAACACTTGACCAGCTAACCGGTCGCCCAGCCAAGCGCCAAGCGCCAAGCGCCAAGCCGGTTTGAATGATGTGTATGCAGTAAAAATATATAATATCATATAGTTGTTAGTACACAGTGAAAGCTCGCTAGAGCGAACACACATATCAAAAGTGCGAACAAGTTTTGGGCATATTAGCTTTGAGCCAGGCTAACACAAAGCACAAAGGTAAGCCACAAGAACTTGTCGCATATCGATTCTATATACGTTCTATTAACTGTGCAACAATCGAGTTTTCACTGTAGATATTCTCTGTGCTGTGATGGAAGGTCATCAAAATGAGATCAGAATTCATTAATTTGTATGCGAAATGCACTCAAACATCAAGTGTTTATCAATAGAGCTTTCACTGTACTCTGTACACAATTAGCTGCATTTTGTTTCTGTTAATTATTGCTATGTTTATTTATTTATTTATTTCTTTTTTTTTTGGCAACGAAAGTGCGCTTTTTCACTTTTATTGCCAAATGCATTTGCTTTCCTTTCCATTCCACATAACACCCACACACTAAACAACCAAACATCCCCACGCCTCCGTCTTGGCCAACAGCTGCATTTGAAGACACCCAGCGGCAAAAGAAAATGCATTGCACACGCTCAAAGCGCATAAGCAACAACAACAACAACAACAATTGGAGGTGAGTAAAAGTTGTTGTTGTTGTTGTTTGTTGTTTATGAAAGCGGAAATCTTTCACCGATCAATCATGAAGTTTGGCTCAGTCAAACAGTAATTAATTATACAATTTCAATTTCAGTTGCGAATTTTCAACACTGATAAGCAGCAAGTGACCATGGAGCACAAATGGATGCAGTTGTTAGAGAGGAGCGGAAAGGAGAGGAGGCTGAAGCACCAAGTGACCATGGAGGACAGTTGGAGTAGGAAGAGGGGAGAGCTAAGCGTCAAGCTAGAAAAGGAAGTAAGAGGAAGCGAACTAGAGGAGAGTTGAATGAGAGGACAAGAACAGGAAAGGAGCTGAGAAGGAACAGAAAAGAACAGAATGGCAAAAGAAGAGGAAATGCAAAAGGAAATAGCAGAAGAGAAGCGTGAGAAAAGGGAATAAAAAAGGAGATAAAAGTACAAGAGAAGAATAGAGACTGACTGCAATAGAGAAAATGTACACACATAGATGATGCTGCAGACAGACAGACAGAGAAAAGTGTAGCGAGAGACAAGTTATTGGAGGCTGCATTGACAGAGAACAGAGGACAGACGGACATTCCAGACATTGAGTGCAACTGCAAATGCTTTTTACAGTTTCCCGTGGGTTTTTATCGCTGTGCCAAATACTAAAGCAGAAGCTGACAGACGAGCAGTCAATAAAAACAGCAGCAAAAAACAAAGTTAAACAAACAAATGGATCACGAACGAGACGCACAAGTAGAGGCTGGATCTAGTTTATATATATATATATATAATACTGTTCCCATATTTAGAACCGGGCACGCAACTGGGTCACATGACTATTGCGTTCGAAGGGGTCGCTCGGCTGGGCGTGGCTCTGCTCCAGTTGCTGCCAAATGCGAATTCAATTCACTAGAAAACTGAGCGACTGCGGAAAGCCACAGAAAGGCCAAGAAGAGAAGAAAAAACTTGTGCCGGACGAGGAAAAACTATTTAAAAATGAAATGAAATGAAATATGAAGGGAACGGAAGGAAAGGAAAAAAGAAACGAATAGGATGGAACAGAACAAGAAGAGAGAGCATGAAAGGAGGGAAAAGTAATAAACCGCAGATAAGGAAAAGACAGAAGAGCATAGAGAAGAAGAAAAGGAAAAGAAAATGAAAAGGGATGACAGTTGGAAAGGAGAGGAGAAGAGTGCAGATAAAAAGAAGGGAATATGAAAGGAAGAGAGGAACAAGAATGAAAAGAATAGACAAAGAGTAGCAGATATGAAGATTGGGTTACATGGAAAAGCAAGAAGAGAAGAGCAGAGAGAGAGGCAAAGAGATGAAGCGAGAGGTGAGGCTAAGCAAACTTTCTTTTTGGCATTTACTGTTTAAAACGTAATTTTTTATTTGTATTTTGCTCGAGTTAATTAAAAAAAAAAAATAAAAACAAATAAAAAAACAATTTGAAATTAATGCGCAACAGCTGTGGCAAAAGTAGTTATAGAAGAGGTGGAAGAAGAAGACAAAGAGGAGGAGGCACAGCTGGAGTATCTTTAAGATGCAATTAAACTCCATTTACCATACGTAGAACAAAAGAAGCGACCCGACCCGTCCGGCAATAATCAGAGAAAGAAACAAGCACAAGAGAAATGACGACGCACGAAATGTAATTAAATTATTGAAATCAAATTACAGTTAAATAATAAGCAGCAGCAACATCTGCCTGCTGCTGCTGCTGCTGCTGCTGTTGCTACTGTTGCTACTACAACTGCCGCTGCTGCTTCTTCTTCTTCACGTTTCGAGTGGCACGTAAAAGTATCTCGGCATCTGGTAAATGTGCCTCTGGTATCTGGCATCTGTGTATCTTTGTGGGTCAACGGTTTATTTCGACTTCTGTCTCGTATGTAGTTTAACGAGTGCTCGAATTCTAGCTTTAGCTTTGTTTTTGGCACTTAAACAACCCCTCGATTCGAAGCGTAGCATCCGATGCGCTTCAGATGATCCCAGAAAACCAAACACAGTTGGCATTGCAGCAGAAAGTCTCTGCTATAAGCGATAGACGATAATAATTATGCTAAACACGTTTAGACTAGCAAATTATCGATAAGAAGAAATCGTTCTCGAATAGTTATAGTTAAGGGAAGAACTATAATCACATATTGATAGTATTTGCCATAGAGAATACATTTATCTGCCTGCAACTATCGATATATATCGATATGTAATCAAACATATATATATTGATATATCTAAAGCTAAGCAAACTTGTATAACAAGAGAACCTCAATAGTTAAGTTTCATCAAGCACACCCATAGTTATATATAGAAACATAAACCGATATATATATATACATATATATCGATAGCACGTAATTTGTAATTGTATTACTTGAAAAACGTTTTGAAGCTCAGCAGCTGCTCCAATTCAAACTGCGACAGCTACCAAGAGTCGTCGCAGTTTGTTGTATAATCGGCACCTTTGAACGGGCAGATCTCAAAAGAGAAGATGAATATGAAGATGCTGTGGCTGTGGCTGTAACTCGGATGATGTAAGCCTGTGTGTTCAGTTGAGTCGCCGGCCCTCTGTTTGCTAATAATGCGATTATGAGCTGATTAACTTAACCGTTAGCCCCGACACTCGCCGCCAAACTGTAAAGAGCTCTCTCTTCTCTTCTGTGCGCGCTTTCCTCAGCACTAACAATTTCATTTGTGTTTATGAAACGACATTGTGTATTTTGGGAGAGTGTAAGCTATCGCAGATGTGACGTGATTTCGTATCTGCTGATCTCTTGGTTGATCAAGTGAATCATGAATCAGTCTTAACTGTTCAATAGCTTTCGAGACATATGACAAATGATATAGATATAAATCATATTACATAGAGATGTCATACAACTATCTATCGAACAAACAATTCATCAATTCATCCATTGATTTACTCGTCTACCTAATTGCATACTCAATTAACGCTTGGAATCAAAGACCTCTCTGCCTACCTCATTGGAGTTCATGGTCTCGAAGCGTGCCAGAATTTCTTTGACTGATATTTTAGATTCCGTTGGCTCCTCCAATATCGTCTCCATGCGACTGACCGAGCCGCTGCTGGCATTGCTGACGCGTCGCGTCTTATTGCCCAGCATGGGCAATGGAACGGGTATGGGAATGGGCAAGCTGATGGCGCTGATGCCATTGGCCAATGCCATTGCTGTAGCATCGTTAGGATTCTGCGCCTCCTGCTGCTGCTGCTGCTGTTGCTGCTCCTCCATCTGCTGCCGTTCCTCCTCTCCATCCACTCCATTGTTATTGTTGTCTCTTTGGTTAAGCCGCAGCTTGTAGTTGAGCTGCTCCTCGAAGCAGCACTCCTCGCACAAGCTGCCATTAGCGCTGATCGACGAGGCCGCACCACTGCAGCACTTGTAGACGATGTCCTCCTCAACGCTCCACGCGTTATCATAATCCAAGCCACCGGCCGCACCACCACCACCAGCAGCCGCCGCAGCATTCGAGTTGGCCATCTCCAGGCAGCACTGCTCGTTGATCTCGCGAATGCTCTCGTTGGTCAACTGATCGAGATCGCTGCGACGATGCAGCTGCAGTTGCAGCTGCTGGTGGTGCACCTGAGCCGCTGTGGTGCCCGTGATGTGTGCGATTTCAGCATCATCTGAATCTGTATAGAGCAGCTCCGGCTGCTCCTCCTCACAGCTGTCCTGATCGGTTAGATTGTTGAGCGAGTCCAGCGAGGCGCACTTCTCCGCTTCACAGCCATCCTGTGGCGCCGCAGACTCCAGCTGCTTCTGCTTCTGCTGCTGTTGCTGTTGCAGCAGCTTGAAATTGTTGGCCTTATCGTGGTGCATTTTGTGTATAAGCGACTCTACTTTGTTCACAATGCTGCTGAACTTGTGCGGCACGCTGCCACCCGCATTGCTGCCGCTGCCGCTGCTGATCGATTCGTGTGTCCTCGTATCACAGGATTTGCTGCTTCTAACGCTGTGCGACATGTTGCATGGATTTCCAGTTGCTGTTGTCGTTTTTCGTTTGGCTTTTCGTTTGTCCGAAATTCCGAGGCGGCGGCGCGTGCCAGTGAAAGTTGTTAAGCCATAGAGCACAACTGGCCAAACTACTGCACGATCATCATGAATGCTTCACTATATTGTTTACACACGCACCGAGAGAAGGAGAGAGAGAGAGAGAGAGAGAGGGAGAGAGGGACACTCACTCGCGTTGTCTGTTGATTTCGCGTATTTACGCTGCGTATACGTGATTTTCAGTCACTTTTTTAGCGGATTTTCTGTTTGCAGTTTTTCAATTTTCGTGCCAGACCTGAATTTAATTTGATTTTTAATGTGCCTTTTGTCAGGCTAGTGTTTTTTGCTGCCACCTGACACCTGTCGAGAAGCCATCAAAAATTTGTTCGAGCCACAAACGAAAAATCAACAACGAAAAACGCTTGCAATTATGGCAACAATTGCAACCGGACGGAGCAGTTCCTTGAACTCTTTAGTCACCAAGCAAACAAGTTAATGTCAAGCTGCTTCGAATGTAAACAGATATGCAAGATAAATATATCTAATCTATGGATATCATATGTAGATCAAGATCAAAGCGAAAGGCAAGGAAGCTAAACGCTTTTCTAGCTAAGCCCTGCTCAAAGAAGGAGGGAGGAAAAATAAATAGAGATAGAGATAGAGAGAGAGAGAGTAACTGAGATGATTGCATAGATATTAATGATATATAAATACGTTTCTAGTATCCTCAACTAAGACAAGATCATAAGATCATCAGAGCTGATATTTCAAAGAAACTAGCATGTGCTATTTCTATATCATTCTTTAATATATAAAGATATTTATATAATGAAGATATTTGAATGTAGTTACTTAACTCCTGCCAATATTTGTTAGATTGAATATATTGAATAATATCGCAATGATATTTAAGAAAATGAAAAAGAAAATTCGATCTAGAATATGCAAGATCTCAGATATCAGATATATCTCAGATATATCCCAATATATGTCTATCTCAATAACTCTATATCAGAGTATCTCATATGCCTAGTTGTCTCTAGCTTTATGCTTCTGCAGGCATTAAGGTCGATTTTGATCGATATTAGACAAATGTTAGAATATATGTAACAATCGATAATTCGCTATAGCTAAATTGTGTGCATATCATAGCAAGAGTTGTTCTATAATAAAACCATGTTCATAATTCGATTTATAGATTTAAATAAGTTTCAGCATTGTTTGTGCTTAGCAAAGTTAGCAGCTTTGATTGTGTCAAGAGAATTTTGCTAATAACTTGAGACTGATTCGAGACACAATTTGAAAGCATCGTCAGGTCGAAATACAAGGAAACTGAATTCAAGTCATAAAATCTGTCAAACTGAATAGAAAGGCATCAAAACGGAAGACTTTTCGGCATTGAAACGTGACCATAATACAATGGACTTGGCGATGACAAAGAGCCGCAGAGCAATCTATTGTGCAGTTCGGCTAAGCTATAGATTCAGGTGATGCTAGCTGCTTGAGGACATGCTAATGATCTACATATATGCATATATGCTAAAGAGAGCTCGATCTGCAAGCTCAAGTCGCAAACTGAAGCAGAAAAGATCAACAATGATCAGCTTGAGAATCCTGCTGATCGAACTAACATTACTTCTTTGACTTGGGCTCATTTATGCTCGTTGATAATCTAATGTTTTAGCTCAATTTGTCAAACCTTCAATTAGCTAAACTATATAGGCACTATATATATTTAACAGCATTTCTATATAATTTTTATATATTCAACAAGGCAAAAGCTGCTTAGACGAGGAAGCTTCACAGCTACAAAATTTAGATACATCCAATCTGTCGCTATATATATAAGAATATATTTATGTAAATATCTATAATCCTTATATATATCTTTGAAATGTCACACGAATGTCGCGATCAAATCTTTGTAGGCTTAGGCAGCGAACCGTTTTCTTTATTGGGTCAGGCACATAGAACGGCTAAGACACGATATGAAACACACTCAAAACAAAAACTTGGTCAACAGAAAAAAAAAGATAACAGCATATAAATCTTTATGAATCTGAAGAATTCGAATATCGACGAACGTTATTTTTTTTCTTCTTTCTTTCTTTTTTGCTTGAAGAAGCGCGCCGCGTGATGCCGTTAACGAACGCAACTGAAAACTGGGCAGAAACTGGTCAAAAGACCGACTTGACCAATACAGTCGGCCAGAAAAAGAGAGGAAGAGCGAGGCAGAGCGGGAGAGAGTGCCACAGAGAGAGAGAGAGAGAGAGAGAGAGGCAGAGAGTAAAAAGTGCAGCAGGGCCAAGCGGAGCGTAAAACTCCAAAAGAGAGTGAGAAGAAGAAGAGCGCGTAGACTCCAAACGAGTAGTGCAACAGCCAAAAGGTGTCTGTGTGCGTGTGTGTGTGTGTGTCTAACTGTTTTTTATTCGGCCAGCAGTCTTGAGCAGGTTTTGGAGCTAGCACCAAGTTTGGCGTTCGACTAGTTTTCACGCATAAAACTGAATTAAATTAAAATAACTTCAAATGCGCTGCATTCAAAGAAAAGCAGAAAAAGCTGATCAAATTGAATGCGTGTGAGTGAAATGTGAGCGAGCATTGAGGCAGTCAGTCAGAGCTTGTATATGGTCACACTGCCAAAGAGGCATAGAGAGAGAGAGAGAGATACAGCCTGAGTTTCAGTGATTGATGATTGCAAATGTGATAGATGCGAACGAGTATCAGACAGTCGATCAATGAGTATATCACACTGAGAGAGAGAGAGAGAGAGACTGATCTACTGATATGCGAATACGAATACTAATGTGAAATGTGAAATGCGAGTGCGAACGAGTATTGAGACAGTCAGTCAACGAGTATAGCACGTATATGGCCACCCTGAATGACAGACAGAGCGACAGCTGGAAACTCAGTGAGCTTGAAGCACGCGTGTAAAAATGCGAAAAAAAACACACACAGAGTTGAGAAGGCCAAAGGCGAAGAAGAAGAAAGAGGGGCAGACACAACAAAAGTAGGAGTGTCAGTGGGGGAAAGGAGTGGCTGAAAGACATAAAGAGAAATTACAAATACATGCATACATGTATATACATGTATATAGAGCAAAATGAAGGTCGCCCAAAATGCTCAGAGAGAGAGAGAGAGAGAGCGAAGTAATGCAGAGGTGCGATGGAAGAGGGGAAAATAGATATTTGTATATACGATATATATAAGGAATGGAGTACTTGATTAAAGAGGAAAATAATCTGGCATGCATAAAGATTTCGATATAAACTTGAAGCTTGCAACAATATTAAAGGTCTCCAAAAAATAGCTAGACAGCTAGCTAGCTAGAAAACATAAGCCTAGCTAGCTAGAAAACCTAAGCTAAGTGCGATGGAAGAGGGGAAAATAGATATTTGTATATACGATATATATAAGGAATGGGTATAGGTTTGAGGAGTACTTGATTAAAGGGGAAAATAATGTAGAATGGATAAAGATCTCGTTATAAACTTGAAGCTTGCAACAATATGAAAGGTCTCCAAAAAATAGCTAGAGAGCTAGCTAGCTAGAAAACCTCAGCCTAGCTAGCTAGAAAACCTAAGCTAAGTGCGATGGTAGAGAGGAAAATAGATATTTGTATATACGATATATATAAGGAATGGGTATAGGTTTGAGGACTACTTGATTAAAGAGGAAAATAATCTGGCATGCATAAAGATCTCGTTATAAACTTGAAGCTTGCAATATGAAAGGTCTCCTAAAAAATAGCTAGAGAGCTAGCTAGCTAGAAAACCTCAGCCTAAGGGGCAACTTTGGAATGCAGCTCATGCTGTAGGCATGCATCTAAAAAGCTACATCAGAAACAACTTTCAAGTGTCAAATATAAAAACGTAAATATTCGATCTCAATTACCGAAACTTTATACGCTGTCCAAGCCAAGCCAACTCTCAAACAAACAGCTTAAAGTTTTTACGCTGGCTTTCGCTAAATATCAATCGATTAAACATGAAAGCTAACGGCCAAAAGCTTTCAACAACTGACTATGCAAAGTGCAAAGAAAGCGACTAGCAGATACCCTACAAATGATGCATATGTTCAATCGTTCGTTCGTGAACCAAGTTTACGCGTTTTTCTTGTAGCTCAGCAGCTCATTCGGCAATCGATGTGCTCAATTGTTAATATGTAGAGCAGGAGATAACGAACAGCTAAGGAACTCGTCTCTTAAGAAATTGCAGAGTAGTCAAAGTTCGCTCAAGAGCTATTAATGCTTGTCTGTTGCAAGCGCATGCAACAAACCAATATACCCCATTCAATACACACTCTATAAGATATATGGGGTGCGGCTTACCTTGCGGAAGTCCTGCACAAAGGATGTGATCATCGTCTGGATGGCCGCAGCCCGAGACGCATGCAGCGCCAGATGCTTTCCATTGCGCAGATTGAGCTGCAGGGCGGCTGGGCGTGGCAGAGTGACAGCATTCTGGATTTCGGCAAACGATATAGCCTGGACGACAATCAAGTAGTCGGCATCACGCCGGGCCAAGTAGAGGCCGCTGTGCGAGACGCCCATTATGGAGACATCCGGATAGAGTGGAGCACCCTGGACAGCAAAGAGTCGAGCAAAGTAGAGAGGCCAGTCGCGGGCCATGTCCACCAGATGGCGCTTGACCAGGGCGCGCACCTGCTGTCCACGCGCCGCGAGGGTGTCCACGCTCACGCCATGCCCGTGCAGCATGTTCAGGGCCGCGTTCTTCTCCTGCGGCGTGATGCGCAGGCAGGGCGTCACGCCGAACACGTCGCTCAGCACCTGAGCGAACAGCAGATCCAAGGCGACGGGCGGACCGATCGGCTCGTGCGGCTGGAAGACTTCCTTGCGCACGCGCAGCTTCCATGGCACCCGGTTGTAGGTGAGACACGCGCTGACCGTGGCATTCGCTGTGCTGGCCGTCGGCGTCACTGCCGCGGGCGGCGGCGGCACTGGAGCGGGCACCACCACGGCCGGCATGCTCGAGTCCAGTGACTCCTCACGCGCCGAGCTGGCCGAACTTTTGCGCTTGCGCTCATGCTCGTATTTCTGGGCCATGTGCGTCCTGAAGGTGGCGGGCGTTGAGGCAAGCGACTCACGATCACGCTCACGATCGCGCTCACGCTCGCGTTCACGCTCCCTTTCTCTGAGCTTGGCTCCGGTATTGTCCATGCTGGCTTGAATGACTCTTGGCGGCGCTGGCTGGTAGACCTTGTGGCTCTCCTTCTCGCGCTCCACCTGCCGCAGCTCGTAGAGCCGCTCGCGCTCGCGTTCCCGCTTCTCGCGCTCCTTTTCACTGCCGCTGCCCGAGGCTGGACCCTCGACCTCGGCACGATCCCACACAGATTCCGAGTAGTCCTCGCGATCCCGCGAACGACTGCGACTGCGCGAACGTTCGCGCTCGCTCTGCAGCTCCTGCTCCCAGGCGGCGTGCGACGACGACGACAACGGCTGCTGCTGGTGATGATGCTGTTGGTGCTGCATCTGCATCTGCAACTGCTGCTGCTGCAGCTGCTGCTGTTGCTGCTGCTGCATGGGCTGCCTCACTGCGCCAAACGTGTCGCGCTCCTGGCGCTGTATGAAGGCCGGCACGTGCTCCTTGCGATAGTCGGGCTCGGGCTCGTTGAGCTCGACGGGCGGACTCTGCGGAGCTGGCGGCGGTGCAGGCGGCGCCATGCTGGGCGGCCTTATGGGCGGCGGCGGCGCAGGCACTGTCGGCGCCGGCGGCAGCAGCACGCCCGGCCAGGCATTGGGTGGAACTGGCACTGGCATCGGAGGCGGCGACAGTTTGCCCTCCATGCGCTCGATTTGCGTGCGCACCGTGGGCAAAGCCTCGCTAGAGGCGGAGCCCGCATTGGCGCTAGCGAAGAGTCCGCCCAGCTGCTGTTGCAGCATCAGCTTGCGTGTGTCCTCCAGCTTGGCTGGGGCTCGCTGCTCCGACTTGTTCGAGACAGTCGAGCGCACCGAGTGGCCAGCCGTAACCTGCTCCAAGCGCTGCCGCATCTCCGAGCTCAGCTTCAGCTTGCCCACGCTGCCCGGTGGCGGACGATCGGCGCCTATTTCGAAGCTCTTCTTCGCCAGCTTCGTGGCTGTAATTGTGGTTGTGGTCGTTATAGCCGCAGTGGTTTGATTCATTTGCATTTGCTGGTGCTGATGCTGATGCTGGTGCTGATGCTGATGCTGGTGCTGGTGCTGATGCTGCACAGCATCCTGGACGTCGCGCCCGTTGCTCTCCAGCCGTATGCTGCTCCGCATCAGCTGAGGTGTTGGACTCTTGCTAGACTCGATCTCGAACTCCTCCCATTCGATGGCCGTGTGCTGCTGCGCTTGGGGCGTTGTCTTCCGTTGCTGCTGGCGCAGCTTGAAGGCGAAGAAGTCCTCCTCGGTTTGGAACTGTGGCTCGCCCTGTGGCGGCGGCCAGCGCCACTTGCCAATGCGCACAGTTTTCGCTCGGCCATACGGATCCAGGAAGTGGCGCGTTTCCGATGGATCCTTGCACTCCAGCGGTGGCGGCATTGGCGGCGGTGGCGGTGGCGCCGGTGGCTGCATGCCAGATGTTGCCTCCAAGACCAGACTGCTCGATCTGGTGCTTGTCAACAGCGTCGTTGTCTTCAGCCGCAACGGCGGCGGCGAGATGGGTGCAGCTGGCGGCGAGCCACTGCCATTGCTGACGTTCGCATTTGCATTGGAGCTCGCATTGGTTGCATTGGTGGCATTAGCTGCCTGCTGGCTGAGCAGCGTTTGCAGCGCCTGGTTCTGCGCGAGCAGCTGCTGCTGGATCTGCAGGTTCTGAGCCATGGCTGACTGGAGGAAGGCGCGCTGCACCTGCTGCTGGTAGAGCGAGGCGGCTGGCACTGCGTCCGGCTCACCGCCAGGCAGCTGCATCAGCTGATGTATCAGCGGATCTGCGGCGCTTGCTGGGCTATGCTCCGTGCTGCCGCCGCCCTTGATGCTGGCCACCAGCTGCTCCTGGCAGGCGAGTGTGTCCAAGGACTCGTCGAGAGAGACGTCCGAGAAACCCGACAGATCCTGCTTGCATTCCTTGCCTTCGATTGCATTCTCATTCTGTTTAGCCTTCGTGCTGCCTCCCTTGATGCATGCCACCAGCTGCTGCTGAGAGGCAAGTGTGTCTAGGCCATTGTCCAAGGACAGGTCTATAAACCCGTCTAAATCGGGAGAGTCCTGTCGGATTGCCTGATTGTCCTGCGGCAAATTCTCTGCATTATTCAAAAAGAGCAGCTCGTCTATGAACTCCTCCAGCTCCTCCTGATCGTGCTGGATCTCCGACAGCTCGGGTGAATTATTCAAAAAGAGCAGCTCGTCTATGAACTCCTCCAGTTCAGCTTGATTGTGTTTAGCTCCCTTGGCAGCTGTGTTGCACGCCTCCTGCTGCTGCGCTGAGCCAAGTCTATTCAGCGTCACATCCAGTGGCAGCACCTGATCCGTGCAGTTCTCAGCACGCCGACCGCCACGTATGCTGGCGGCGAGGGAGCGCGCATCGGACAGCTCATCCAGCGAGCCGTCGAGCACTGGACTGAATAAATCATCCAGAAATTGATCCACATCGGAGGCCTGCGAGGGCACGCGCACGCGTCGCACGTGGGAGGCCAACGAGGGCGCCTCACTGGTGTCCGACATGGCCGAGGAGCGAGTCGCATACTCCGACTTGTCCATGTTATACTTGCTGGAGTGGGCCGAGCCATGCGAAGCGGCGTGTGAACGACGTCCAGCATGCTGAGACTTTTGATAGCGCGGCGCAGACTCTTTGCCCATGGGCGCCAAGCGCTCAGCCGAATGATAGCGATCATTGAGTCGGCTCTCCGAGAGACCCAGGGCCAAGGTGTGCAGCGGCGACTCCTGGGAGTCGCTGTCGGGCAGCGGCAGCTGCTGGCTGCCCATGTCGGAGGCGAGCAAATCATCCAGCGACTTTGAGCGCGACTTCGACTGAGCGCCCGGCAGCAGATGCGGCGTGATTGGCTCCTCAGTGCGCTCGAAGTAGCGTTCGTTCAGTGCAGAGCTGCGCGAGAGCAATTCCCGGCTGCTGCGACGTTGCGGTTGAGCGGCATCCTCCTCTCTCTGCTCCCTCTGTTGCTCCCGCTTGGCCGCTGTGGTGGGTGGTGCGGGCGGCGGCACGCCGGGCCTCTTCACGGCCTCCGGCAACGAGGTGCGCGCGAATTTCGCACCGGAACGCAGCAAGTCGCTGCGCGGAGCTGGGAAGGCGGGACACAGCTCCTTCTCGGCAATCAGATCCATGACATAGTCCAAGCCACAGCTATCCGTTAGCTGCTGGCCATCATCGAGCACCAAGGTCCAGCCTCGACTAGCCACACCCAAGGTGGAGACGGCCAGCGCAGCAGCCTCCTCGCAGCTAGTCCAGGAGTCAACAGCGACCGTCTGGGTGGCCTCGTCGGGCAGTGTCAAGGGCAAGGCCATATCGCAGCCACGCGACAGGGCGCGCCACTCCAGCCAGGCGGGCACGAAGCTGCGACAGGCAGCAGCGCCCGAGGAGCTGCTCTGCTGGCGCAGCAGCTGGCGCTGCAGCATCTGGCGGTCATTGGCTGGCGCTTCGTCCGTGACAAACTTGAGCAAGTACTTGCTGAAGGCTGGGCTGGGCTGGAAGCAGCACAGGCACTGGCCGAGCAGCTGCCAGAGGCGCGCCGATTGAGGCGACTCGGCGCCATGCAGCTGATTGCAGAGCTGCACGAGAATCTCGTCGCGCAGGCCACGTGAGCTGAGCGCCTTGTGGACAATGTAGTCCGAGAGCAGCTTCTCCTTGGCACCCTCGCCCTCCAGCGCCTTGTCGCTGCTCCAGCGCAAGATGAGCTTGAAGACAGCCAATGCATCCTGGAAGTCCTGATCCCGCGAAGCGGCGCGCGTCAACAGAGGCGCCGTAATCGGCTCCCTGCGCGGCTGCAGCCTCAACCCATTGCAATAGACGCTGCTGAACTTGCCGAAGCTGAACTGAGCCAAGTCCGACGGCAGCTGGGCATTGGCTGCCGGTGGGCCGGGCACGGTGCCGAGCACCTTGACCAGATGACGATCGCTATGCGGCGGCGTCCAGCCCTGCAGCTTCGAGTAGATAAAGGCCAGCTCGGCGGGTATGTCCAGATAGCTCAACTGGCTGCGCTCCAGGTTCGCCTGCTTGGCTTCGCGTGCCTCGCGCGCTCGCTGAGCAGCCTCGCGCGCCTCCTGCCGGCGTCGATGGTCCGAGCGCAGCTGCTGCACATGGCGCCTCGCCTGCTTGCCGCGCCACAAGCGCTGCGCGGTGAGTGCTCCGTGACGCAGCTGTTCGTAGCGCTGCTGCTGCCGCTGGCCACGCCAGCGCGCCTGCAGTCGCGTCGCTGCCTGTTGTCGCCGTGCCAGCTGGCGGCGCACCAGCATGCCGCGCACATGTCGCTGGATGTGGACGGCTGCCTGCCGCAGACGCTCCGTGCGTCCGCTCTCCAGGGCGCGGTGCAGCGCCTCGCGCAGAAAGACGCGCGTGGCGCCCAGCTGGTAGTCGGGACCCTCCACTCCGGTGCGTGGCATCGCCTCCAGCAGCATGCGGCAGAGCTCGCGGTAGGGCGTGCCGCGAGCCAGGGGAGTGCCGAGCAGATGCCGATAGCGCTCCACAAAGTGCTGGAAGCGCAGGCGCACGGGGTAGCCCCGTTGCCTGATCTGGATGGTGTCGAGCATGCCGAGGTAGCGCAGCTGCTGCAGCACGCAGGGCATGTCCATGCGCAGCGGCTGCTTCTCCTGATTCGGCTTGATGCAGCGCACGAACCACGGATGACAACGACCCATCGACTGCAGCAGCTGCTGCAGTGAGTCCGCGAATCGGGCCGCAACCGTCGGCGTGCGCGGCTTCATGGTGACAAAGCGTCCGTTGCTGCCCTTGGGCAGGGTCTTGCCAGCGTCGCGCTGGGCACGCAGCTGCTTGGTGAGCTCGCTGACCAGGGGCAGGCGACTCGTCGCCAAGAGCTCCAGTACATCGCTGCGCAGCGCATCGCGATTCTTGTCCAAAAATCCATCCACACAGTACCAGACCTGTCCCGCATAATGCGTGACTCCGAACTCCTGTGCGCCGATCCGCGGGCGGGCGTAGAGCTCGCTGAGCGCGTGATTGTAATGACATTTCTCGAGGAAACTCAGGTCGGTGGCACGCGGAAAGTTCGACTCGTCGTCGAGCAGATGGCAGATGCCGACGGGCTTCTTGGCCAGCAGGTGAATGACCGGCAAATTGTCATCCCAGGCGAGTGGCGTCCACTCCAGGCGCTCCCTGGCATATTCGGCCTGCTCGAGCTTGAAGACATGCTTGTTGAAGTACAGCTGGAGGTTCTCATTGGCATAGTTAATGCACAGCTGCTCGAAGCTGTTCTCGGCCAGATCCTCGAAGCCAAAGATGTCGAGTATGCTAATGCGATGGGCGTCGTGGGTGCCGCCCTTCTGCACGATCGAGTTGATGCGCGAGACCAGCCAATTGAAGAGGCCCGCATAGAGGGCCTTGGCAAAGGCATCTCTGGCATCCAAGGCCTGGTCGATGCCCAGCGGGGTGTGCAGGCGCTCGGCACGCGCCTCCGTTGTGCGACTCGTCAAGGCACGGTGCATGCCCTCGGCGCTGATATGCAGCAAATGGGCAGCCCACTTGATTTCGGCATCGGAGCCAATCTCAACGCCCTCCTGGCCATGTCGCAGCTGCCGGCGATGGAAGTAGACGTTGCCCAAATGGAGCACTGCCGCAAGAACTCGGACAATGCCCTCGCGCTCGCCCTCGGTCACGCCGAGCACCTGCATCGCACTGAGCAGCGAGGCCCAGTCGACACGGCCGCTCGCACAGTCCGTAGCGCCCTGGTTCAGATAGAAGTACTTGTCCGCCTCGAGCAGGCCGTACTTGGCGCGCTCCGTTTCGCTCAGTCCGCCCAGCATTTCGTAGAAGACGTGATAGTTGCGCTCGCCGGGCGCTTGGGTCACAATGCGCGACTTCTCCAACAAGTATTGCGTGATCTTGGCGCCCACGATTGCGCCGCTCTTGAAGTAGACCTCGAGGTATTTGCCGAATCTCGAGCTGTTGTCGTTGCGCGCTGTGCGCGCATTGCCGAAGGCTTCCAGCAGCGGTGCTGCCTCCAGAATTTGCTCTGTGATCACAGCCGAGGCGCTGCCACCACCGGGCACCACAGCGGCCAGGTACTGCATGACCAGCTTCGTGGATTCCGTCTTGCCCGAGCCGGATTCGCCAGAGATGACCACCACCTGGGGCGAGGGTAGCGCTGCATGCGCTGCGGCGCCAATTGCGAATAGATGTGGGGGTAAAGCGCCAAGCGGACGTCCAGCATACTGCTTGGCCACCTCCAGGCCATAGGCATCGGGAAACATCTTGTACGGATTGACGGCTATGAGTATGCTGCCGGCAAACGTGTAGATCAGTCCCTTATCGTAGCGCAGTCGCAGATTCCAGAGCAGCGATGCCTCGTGCAGGTCGTCCAGCATCGTCATATCCTCAACACCGCTGCTGCCCAAGTCCTGGCGAGCTCGCAGACTGCCCTCGCCTGGCTGCAGAGCAAACGTTTGTGCCTATAGGTGTAAAGAGTTTGAATTAGTTTGAATTCAATGGAAACTGTACTTGGATCGTATATTTGCAAGATGTTAAGCTAGTAGCAGTGAGGGAAGTCCAAGGGAAAGCTAAGGTTAGGGATAAAAGAGGGTTAGGCTAATCCAATTCCCTCAGTGAGCTTCGATAGGACAGTTAGGCCTGCTATTTGCAGAGGAATTTCACTAAAGCTGTGGAATCCTAGCCGCAGATTGTAAAACATCGTTGATGACTATCAAAGTGAACATTGAAGCATTGAAAAGCTCATATAAAGCGCTTGAAGTGCATTTGGATAAGCTGCATTGATGTCTCCTCTCTCGTGTCGTCGCATCAGCAACTGTAATTTATAAGCTGATAAGCGTGGCCAAGAGTCTCGAATGCATGAGAGCCAGATGAAAGACTGAAACTCGTAAGGCATGTCAGTAGGCCTAATTGGATTTTTGTTGGCGGATCGGAATTAGATTCGGATTTTAGTTTTTAGACTTAAGCGCTCACATGGCGGGCCATCACATCGCTGCAGAGTGTGGAGAGGCGCTTCACCACCTGCGGATAGCGGCACTTGAGGCGACGCTGTCGGCGCAACAGCAACTGTTGCTGCTGCAGCGGAGATTGCTGGGCGAACACCTCATCCAGATCCTCGAGGCTGGCCGGACGTTGGCGTCGCAGCACATGAGGGGAAAGCAGCGCCAGTGATGGCGACTGAGCCGGACTTGGGGTCACGGAACCGCAGCCGCTGCCTCGTTGCCATGGCTCCAAGTGGAAGCGTACGATGCGCATCTATCGGCTATCGAATATCGAATATCGAATATCGAATAACGAGAACCGAGAACTGAGAACCGAGAACAACAACAACAAGAAAGAGACACGTTGTTGGCCGCCGTCTCGAATGCAACTGAAAGGAGTCAAGAGCCAAGCGGCGAGACTTCGCTACAGTTTTCCCCCCAGACCAAGCGCCTCGGCCCGCCTCCTCTCCGGCTACTCATTCCTAAACGGTGTTTTTATTTGTTTGCTCTTTCTGAAAGCCAATCAATTGAAACAAGTTTTGTTTTTTTTTTTGTATTTTCTATTTCGAAAGATGAGACGCCTCCTGACCAACTGCAGCCAGTTTTGGAGAGAGAACAACGGAACAGGCTAAAAACCTGTCGCATGTCGTTAGCTCTGATCTCAATTCCATTAAGAGAAGAACTCTCTCTCTCTCTCTCTCTCTCTCTCTACCTATCCCCCACTCCTCTATCTCTCTCTCTGTTTCTGTCTTTTTCTCTTGTGCTGAGCAGCACTTTCTCCAAGAGCCAAAGCAGAACCAGTTAAACTCTTTAATTCTTTGTCGCACACATGCACCATGTGCAGCATTTCGATTAGTGTTATCGATAAAGTTATCAATTAAGTAATAATCAAAGCAAAACTTCAAAGAACTGTGCTTCCAATGTGTATAAGACCATAACTACGTCAAATGAGTCTTAATGCTAGACTAGAACGAAAATAAAATACTTTAGCTAGATTTCGATATGTTTAAATCGATTTCCAAATAGTTCCCATTAAGATCACACTTATTTCTCAAACATTTAGTTTTCTAACTAGACTCTGACTAGACTTTGTTTACATAGACTTTCGATTAATCGATTATTTGAAATTGTATCGGTTATCGATTGTGTGCTCAATTTGTCGACAAGTTAATTCAAATCCATATTAATTTAAAGAACAATTAATTTACGTATTATATTGATTAGTTTCATTATTATTCGAGTAGTCATCAGCTGAGTTCAGTTCTTTTTGAGTCTTTCGAGATTTGCCTCTGAGCTCAGCTCACACAATTACTCTATTTGGTCTTCGAGGCGCTTTCAGAGCTCAGCTAATTGCAGTTCTCGCTCAGGCAGGGGCTAATTTGCTATCGCTGTTGCTGTTGCTGTAACCTAGCTCAAATGCTTCTTTCGTTTCGTATTCTTCGGGGCTAACAAGTTGTCTGACTACGAACAGGATATACTGACTGCTGAATGCTAGGTGTGTGTGAGTCCATGCGTGTGACAATCTAAAGTATGCAAGCCAGTTTGGGGATGCATGTTCATAGTAGGAAAGGCTGGGTATATTGGCTTTACAAGAAATCAATCTATTGATTTATTTTTGCTTTACTGGATAACAAAACAAACTCTTAACGATAAAAACTTGTCAAATTAGCTAAGTAGAAACCTAATACAAATAATATCAAAAGAATTGATCATTATCGATAAAGAAACAAAAAGGCTGATCAATATTAATCGATATTATTAGAAACTCTTAACTATAAAAACTGGCCAAATTAGCTAAGTAGAAACCTAATACATATAGCTCAAACCGAGATCAATAATATCAATATAATCGATCATTATCGATAAAGAAACAAAAAGCTCTGCACGCAAAAGCTGATCAATATTAATCGATAAGCGAATCATTTGATTAAAGAGAGTAAAATACTATAGCTATAGAGCATAAAGGGCAAAGATTTGCTGACATTTTGCTACGGTTCTATGTGCATATATCATTCATACTTGATCAAGCATTTGCATGTTGAATGAGCTGAATCTGTTAAGTGAGCAATTGGGCAATTGTGTATACCCGACTTGCTATATGCTGACTTCTTATTCTTGAACTCTTGCCGGCCAACGGCGACTGCAGCTCTGACTGTGAGTGCAATTGCAACGGCAACGCTAACCGTTAGCAGCTATTAGCCTCAGTTGCAGCATCAGTCGCAGCATCAGTCGCAGCTTCAGTTGCACCAGCATCAGTTGCAGCCTCTGGCTGACTGACGCTCGACGCTCGCTGGGACAGTCCGAGTTAATTGCAAAGGAAAAAGGAAACGAAGCCGGCAGTCGCTGCCGGCTGCTAAGCAATTAGAGAGAGCCAACAAGACGCACTGCATTGAGCTGAGAGTTGCATACAAAACGCTTCCGTTTAGCAGGCACCAAATTGGCAACTGGCCGGCGCTCGAGTTCCCAATGGCCAAAAGACCACTTGCCAAGCCAAGCCATGAATTCCGAGTGCCGCCGAAAGCGAAGTTCATTTCATATTTCTCCACTCGCTGACAGGTGAAAATAGTGAAAAGCAGTCGTAAAACTGGAGGGGAGGGCCCTTAAACAAGTGCATATGAATGCACGACTAGCAGATGCCCTGTAAGCCGCATATTCAGCTAACTTTTTTTTAAATGAGCCACTACAGATATGTATCGATATGCCTCATCCATGTCCCTTGCAGACGTCAAGCTTAACATTTCACAAACACAATCCAAGCACTGGGTCACTCTCTCTACTCACCTTGCCCTTGATCATGGCCTGAACGACGATCACCTGGGCGGCGCGATGCACTTCCTGAATCTCGCCTGGTATTGGATGTCCGACGCCCGGATCGAACCACACCAGATCCCCCTCGGCCCAGTCCATGGTTCAATCAGCTTTGGATCGAAGCGATATATATCTCACTCTCTATATATATACGCGATCAGCCGATGAGCGTGCAGCTGCTGCCTTTTCCAAGCCAATTATTTACCAATTATGAATATCTGGCGTTTTTGCTTTACTTTTCAGCTTCAGCTTCAACTTCGCCTTCTTCGGTTCGGCGGTGCGGGAGGGAAAAAACGGGAGATGGCACAATCTTCAAGCCGCGGGCTGATACATTGCTGTAAAAGTAGAAATTAAGAAAAACATTTGATTAAAAAACATTTCACACACCGCAAACAACGAAATACGAAAAAAAAACAAGTGACAAAAAAATTCACGTAATTATTTCACCTCTCTATAAAATGTCTTATCAGAGCGCTGTCCCCGCTACCCCCTTTTCAACCACATCAACAAGAGATTGTCATTGTCATTCACACACACACACACACACATACACACACACACACTGTTGCACAGGCGACAAAGTTGTCAACGTTTAGTTGCAGCTGCGCTCCAAAGGCCTCATTGAATGAAAGTAAATTTTTTTTTCTTTCTTTCTTTCAGCTTTGCCTTTTCTTATATTCATTTTCATTTCAATTTCCATTTTTCCACAATTTTTTTATATGAAGTGCAATCGAATGTAACGACGAAAATCATGCATTTTTTAGAGCATTTGTTCAAAGCAAAAGTTTAGTTGTATGGGAAGATAAATAAATAAATAAATATATTACTAACAGATCGCATTCATAAATATTTTATGCAGAGAGATATCCAAATTATAGCTAGATAGTTCCAGCGCAATGCGCTACAGCTCTTACATAAGAAATCTTTTTGTAGTGAAATTCCAAATCGAATCGACCAGTTCACAGTTCACAGTTCCAGTTCACAGTTCCAGTGGCCACATGCAAATGACTGCTCAAAGTGCTGAGCACTCTAGATCAACTGTGACTTGAATTGTTCAAGGTTTTCGTTCGCTTAAGCCGACTTAACTCTGCCCTGCTCTCACTCCAGCTCTTTAACTCAACTGACTAATGAGCAGCTGCTCATCCATCCCAACAGATCAAGATGAATTGACATATATTTAAATCCATATAGATATCCATAATACAACCATTTGTCCGACTCCATTGCTAACTTTCAACAAAGATTTCAAATTCATAAGCTTTAAGAATTCGCTTTCACCTTCCGTTTAGAATTTGACCCGAATTTAGCGATGAAAATTGAATATGTTAAAAAAAGAAATAATAATAATGAGAATGTTGCAGACGTGCTCAAACGACTGCGTAACGCTCGTTCGCAGCACGAGTTTAACTAAATTCACATATTCAAATTTGCCACGCCCCAAACTGAAATGTTATATAAATTTAAGCTATTTGTAATGCAAATTGTAGAGTTTTCTAATCATAAAAATTCGCCACGCCCCCAATAGGCATTGCTTGACATTTCCATCTGCTGCTTAGATATGTGAGTAAATACAGATATGTTCTCGAAATGTCAAGGATGCGAGATGAAGGCACTAAAAGAGAGACAAACGAAAGAACAGTGAACAAAATACAAACAAATGTAGACAGAGATTCAGATAAACTAAATCCAGAGATGAGATGAGCAGGATGAGCCAGAAACCAATATGCTCTCCTTGTGCGAGCATTGGAAATTGTTTAGAGCAAAAATCATAAATAATACCAAAAATAAAACTTAAAAGAGCAAAAATGCTGGTCAAGAATTTTAAACAGTTTGCGGCTTGATTAACATTTGCTGAGGCAAACTTTCACCTGTTTAGCGGCAAAAGGCTTTAACATAAATATGGTATAAAATGCTGTTGCTGTTGCTGGTTGTTGTTTGTAGTTTGTCATTTGTTGTTGTTGTTGTCGTTTGTTGTTGTTTGTTGTAATGCATGCGCGCACTGAATTTGGCTTTGGGGATTTGGGTTTGGTTTTGATTTTGGTTTCTGCTTATTCGATTTTTGGCCAACAAATTCGTGCTAAATGGCTAAACAAGTGTTTACGCATGTATAAGGGAGCGCGAGGCAGAGGGAGGGAGTGTGAGAGCTGATAGTATAGACGACTCGTTTGTAAGCAGCGCAAGTCCAAGTACTTTTTTGTTCGCTGGCACAGCTGCCACTCATTCATGCATTCATTCAACCAGTTCGTCACTCAGTCAGTCAGTGAGTCAATTCAAGCTAGCTCACTCACACACACACACATGCGCGCTCTCTCTCTCTCTCTCTCTGTGTGTCGCTCTCTTTTGGGCAAATAACAAAATGCTGTTGGCTTGGCAACCGAGGCGAGTTCGACCGCATTCCAATGCTAAGACGTCGCTGTCGCTGTCGCTGTCGCTGCCATCGTCGTCGTTGTTGTTGTCTATGCTGTAGCAACAACAGCAGCTTCTACAACAACAACAACAACAACAACATTTTTAATGTAAGTTCTCATGTGTAATCAATGAGCAGCAGCAGCAGCTGCGCAACATTTGCCAATTGAGTGTGAACAACAAACAAATAAATAGAAAAAATGCAAACGGAATAAAACAAACTCAATGAACATAAATGCTATCAATAAGAATATTATTAACTGAAGCTTATGCAATGCCTGTTGGTTTAAATAAATAATGAACTAGTTCATTTCGGAATTGTGACCATACATATATATACCAAAAATTGTAGCTAGATGCCTATTAAGCTAGTTCATATGAACTGTTATGAACTAGCTCTCATACACTCATCCATTACTATTACAATTATATATTTAAATATATTTTAAAACTCAGTATTATATTCAGCTATATTCAGCTATATTGCTCCCATTGCATATTGAAAGTGGAATTGCATCTCTTTAGAACTAGTTCAAAATTTGAACTAAAATTCAAACATTCCATTGCTCAAGTGAAGTTACACTTGCTGAAAGTCTATACAATCCTCGATATTGATATTCGTTTATAGTCACATACACAAGCTCACCGTTCCAGTTCACAGCTCCAGTTCATAGTTCCAGTTGCAACATGCAAATGAGCGCGTTATCTGACGCTCAAAATCTTTAAACTGTGAACTGTGCCTATGTCAACTCTGACCCTTGACTTGCTGCCCAGTTCAAGGTTTTCATTTCGGGCATCAGATAAACCAACTCTAGAGGAGAACTCGCTCTAAAATCTCACTCTCTCTCACACTCTTTCTCTAGCTGTTGACTTAATAAAGTGTATTTGGGTGTAGCTGGTTGACTTGTCATTGTTGTTGTTGCTGCTGCTGTTGGATGACTTGTCCGCCAAGTTCGTTGGCCAAGTCTTTTGTCAAGTTTGTTGCCTGAGTCTTTCGCTTCGACTTGATTATTGTTAAGATATTTGAAATGCATTTTCAAGCAGCCGCTTTTCCCATGACCAAATGCGCTAAAAACTAAAAATTTTGTTGCTCTTCGATTGTTACAGCCATATAATCTCTATCTGTCTCTGCTTACGTGTGTGTGTCATAAATTTGTAAGACAAAAAGGTAGAACCGCACCTGCACAACTGCTTAGCTTTAACTGATACAGGTGTGCTACTATATACATACATATTTATGTATGTCTGAGTGTGTGTGCGCATGTTAGCCAGTTTCTAGTTGTACCCTTTGAATATGTTCTAGAAAGAGGTATATTAGTTTCTAAATCATCTATTTATAAAACATCTGCATATGCCTGAAGAGCATTGACAATTGACTACATATAAAACTATTTTCTCTCTCTCTCAGTCTCTAACTACCCTATATACTCTAAGTAACTATCAAGAAATCTTGTCTGCTTTGCTTTATAAAGAACATAACTCGAGAACTATAAAATCTACACACAATCCATTTGATATGCAGTGAAGACTTAGGTATCTATATATCTAAAAACACACACACACATGTTACATAGATCTCTATAGACAGTCGTATAGCTGCAGCATTTGGAATGTACTTGCAAGATAACTGCTAGTCGAGCATAGCCCACTACAGAGCTATAGCTTGTTTTTTTTTTCTCTCAACTTTAATATTAAATTGATTTTTGTGCCATAAATTCTTGGCATAGCTGAAAACGCAGCCAGCTGCCAAATGCCAGAGCCCAAGCATGGCTCGTCTCTCTGTGTGTGTGTGCGTGAGTGTGCTGGTGTATCGCTGTGTGTGTGTGTGTGTAGGGGGATTGCTACATGCGGCAAAGATAGCGAGGCGCAGCCGCCAACACGACAAGTGAAACTCTTGACAAGATCTGCGAGAGATGAACAGAAACTGATTTTGGCTTTGCCAATTCATTTCCATTTTTATGGCACGCACAACAGACGCACGCACACACACACGCACACACGCACACACACACACACTTTTGATTTGGCTATCAATTTCGATGGCGACTTTAATTGAAACAGTTTGTCGAACTGCAATTTATTTAATTTATTGTTCATTTTACTTTCAACTTTTGTTGTTTTTTTTTTACAGTTTTTTCTTTTTCTTTTTTTTAACATTTAATGTTTAACATTTAACACGCTGCTCCATTGCATTTCTCTTTGTGAAGCAGAAGTAGCTGAAGCGCAACGCTTTGCGTTTTTCTTCAATTTGTTTTCAATTCGTTTTCAAATTAAGCTATTTGGGCATTCCACAACTGCCACGCCCATTCGCCCAGCCTGGCAAGCATTTGTCGTGGAATTGAATCTTGAATTTCATTCAACTTGAACTCGTTTTTCGCTTGCTCTGCGCCAAGACTTGATGAAAAGGTGTCGTAGCTCGCTTATCGTTATCGATAAATGGCATAGTTAATAGTTTTATCTATAACTGTAATTTAGCTCTATTAATCCAGCTGATCTCTCATATGGTAATTGTAAGTGCTCCTATTTCATGTTTAGCTCAAGTTTCTAGCAATTTATCGATAACTTATCGATTTCGACACCTTACATTCCATTATAATTAAAAAATGCTTAAGTATGTGGTCAAAGTCTTTTTCAAGTTCGTTACCTAAGTCATTCCTTTACTTCAGTTCCTTTCCTTTCTTCTCGCCCTCCTCCTTGAGGCCCTACTTTTTCAACTCTTTCTCATTGCATGCTCTGCTTTTTTAGTCTTCTTCTTATTTAACCTTTCTCTTGCAGCAGCTTATCTATATCTTAATTCTCCTGCTTCTGCAGCTTTGCCAACTTCTTCATCTTCTGCTCCTTTTAAATTACTCTTCAGCATCTGCTTCCTCTCGTTCTTCTGCACAGATGATTCGATTATTATTGGGCCGTTCGTAAGCCTCGCTGCCTAGTCACATATTATTATCATTATTTGTTAGCGAAGTAAGCCGCTTAATGTTTACCCAGTCTGCCTCAATTTCCCTCTCTCTCTCTCTCTCTTTGATTTTTTTTCTCTCTCGCTGCGGCGACCTCACGATTTGTTGTACTCGCACAAATAGAAAATTTCATTGTAGAAAGAAAGAAATACTTTTTTAGCAAGAAGCCAAAGTCGAAGCCAAAGTCGAACTCAAACTCGAAGTCGATTTCACTAACACAAGGGCCAAGCCAATGCTCAGCAAGCTTGGCTAAAACACACACACACACGCACTCACATAATGACAGCTCAGTGAGCCAAAAGGCCAATAAACCTTTTGCCAGAGACAGCGTCGCAGCCCAAGCGCCAAAAGTTTATGCTACAACTGTTGTTGTTGCTGTTGCTGTTGCTGCTGCTGCTGCTCATCGATCACACACATACAGCCACAAGAGCAACAGCAGCAGCAGTGCCATACCATAAACAAAAAAAGGGAAATTTTCAAAAGAAGTTTTGCTTTTGTTTTGTTTTTTTTTTTCTTTTTTTCCAAGGCAGTTGAAAGTGCGAGACAACAACTGCAGATGATGCTGCGGCTGATGTTTGGTGCTGCTGCTGCTGCTGTTGTTGTTGCTTGGTTGTTGTTTGTCGCTGAAGTCATTAAATTATTCTAAAATGCATTCGTGTTGCTATTTGTTGTTAACTCTTTGTTGTCGATAGGTGCGCCGCCGAGGCTCAGCTTGTGCTGTTGTTGTCGCTTGACACTGGCGCACCCACAACTAGCTGACGCGACACACAGACACCCCCTCAGACACTCACTCACACAGACAGGCCCACAGCAATTGAATAAAAAGGGGCGTGTGCGCCCCCACAAACAGACAGCTGCAAAATGTTTGCGCATGAGCAACAATGGCAACAGAAATATATATATATATATCGATAACTTATCTATAAGCAAGTAAGGTATGCGAGGTGTGAACCGTACTAATGCAGCCAGCATTGCTAATACATTTCATACAAGAGCAATCGTTTGCAATACAAGTAAATAATGATAGAGATGTTATCGAATAGTTATCGATAATTATATGGGCAGACACAATAATATGCATTTGAGTTAGCAATGCGAATAATCTACAGATAAAGCCATATTTAGTGTTATGTTCATGTTATCGATAAGTTATCGATAACAATTGAGGGAGAGAGGGACACAATGGAAGAAGACAAAGCAGAGAAACAAGAGGCAACAAATAGCTATGCAAATGAAATGGCGCGACAACTGAAATTAAATTTCACTTTGATGGATTTGTCTGTTGTTTGTTTGCTTTGATGTTGTTGTTGTTGTTGTTGTTGTTGTTGTTGTATTTCACTGTGACTAAGTATTTTGTTTGAGTAAAGTAAAAGCCAATTAACATCTTTGTCACATTAACATGCACCACAACTCTTACTCTATACACATAGATATGCAAATAAATGTGTGTACGAGTGTGTGTGTGTGTGTGGCACTCCTGAGTGTGCCTCTCTTTGTTATGCATCTGAGCAGTTGCGCTACGCCTGTTCAGAGGCTGCTGAGAGCAGAGCGGGCACAAAGCGGGGTTGAAAAGAAAAGAACAACAAAAAACAAAAGACTTAGGCAACGAACGTGAACCAAGAATGTTGAGAGAGGCAGCAGCAATCGTTGCTGTTATTGTTGTTGTTGTTGTTGTCTTAGCTATGCACGTTACATACGGAAGTGGCACACACAGAGCGAGAGAGTGAGAGAGAGAGAGCAAGAGAGGGTGAGAGCGAGCGACGCGCGTTCGTCGAAGCAATTCGAATGCGGAATTCTTTGGCAGCCGGAACCAGTTTTTTGTTGCTTTATTTTTTTTTATGTTACTTCTACCAATTTTTATTTTTTTTTTTAGCTACTTTAGCCTTTTTTGCTGTTTCGCTTTGCTTTGCGTCTTTTTAATATTTCTGCACGCTTAACTGTTTGGCTTTTATACCGTTGCAAGCGGCGTTCTCGACATGATTTGCCAAAACGAAATGCGAATGCCACGCCCACAGCTGGAAGAGCCCAACCGCCCCTTGAATTATAGCTGAAGCTGCGTCTTCAAAGCGAAGAAATAAAGTCGTCGCAGCCAGTGCCACGCCCACTCGGCAGTACCCAAGTGTGCAGCAACCGTTAGGTTATGCAACTGGTGGGGGAACAGAAAGAAAAGCCCCGTTATAGACAATAAACTGAAATCGAACCAAAATAAATAATAAAACCAATCAGCATAAAGTCTGGGCAAAGAACACGAAGAACCGTAACAACTGGTTCCAGAACTACGACTTAAAACCTGAACTTTTTATAGTTTTTAGTAGAAACAATATCAAGCCGATACTTTTTGAATACCTATTTTATTACCTTTTAAATACCTATTTTATTCTATTCAATATCTTTGATATTTTATAAATTTTCGTATTAGCTTCAAATTATTGGGTTTTATTTGTGCATCAAGATAAAAATTTGTAGAAAAAATGTTTTCTTCTTAAAGCTATATTCTGCCAGAGAAGGAGTCGATTTTATGTATTAAAAGTTAAAAGAAGTTAGTTTTAAATATTTGTTTCGTATTTGTATATCGAGTGCCTACTGTAGCAATAATTAAAATCAAACCTGGCTTTATTCGACTACCAAAATAAATCTATTTTTGTTTGAGTCAGAGATGAGCTCATTGCAATTTGATTTAGACATTAGAACTCAATGTAAAGCGCGCAAATTAAATCGATTGAGAATGCAGATAGTGGCATCTCGTTTCAGCGCCCTAAGCTACCGTCGCGACGTTCTTCGTTCACTCTTTCTCTCTCTCCCTCGCTCGCTCCCTTTGCCGGCAATGGCAATGCAAATGAATTCAAATTCCACTGCATTCCAATGCAATTTACCGTTGCTAATTTCTGATTGGCTGCTATTTTATGGCAATGACATTTGGCAGCGAACCCAGTTATCGATAGCCGATAGTTTCATGTATAACTCACTTGCTGTTGTTTTTATTGTTGTTGCCGTTTGCTGCTCCCTTGTTTCAGCCAACTGTTGCGCTCCCCTCTGCTGATGCCGCTGCCTCTGCCACTGCCTCTGCTGTCGCTGTCGCTGTCGCTGTTATTGTCCACGTTTGTATTTTAAATTACTTTCTTTGTATGCGTTACGGTGTTTGTATATGTATTCGTGAGTGTGTGTGTGAGCTGTTTCTCTTTTTTTTGTCAGCTTCTTCTTCTCCCTGCTTTCTACGTCACTTCGTCACACACATTAGAAGAATTCTGCTACATTTCATGCGTTTTGTTGCTGTTATTTTTGTTTTTGCAGTTGCAAAAAGCTGTCACTGCATATGTATGCCCGTGTGTGTGTATTCACAGTTAGATATAGAAACCAAAAATTGAATTATTAAATCGCGCACTTGCAAAAAAAAAACCTTTAAATATTTGTGTTTATTTTGTGACTACGTATGTGTATGTGTGTGCAATAGTAAATCGTGGCACGCGCGCACTTAAAAAAAAAAGTTCAAATTACACCGACGGATTCTGCGCACACGACCTGCCAGTTATAAAACAGAATATACAATGAGAGGTGGAGTGATGCCCGCACTTGCTCTCGATTCTTGTTCGATAACAATAAGCACAACCTGCGCACTCTTATCGACTCATCCAGCTGCGCAAATCTCCAAATTGCGTCAACAGTGCTGCTTTAAAGATGGGAAAATGGTAAAGGTAAATATTTCTACAAATGGTAACATTTCGAAATCATATATAGTGCAAAGTAGATTTTTACCAAATGCATCATTAATCAATTTAATCCAGAATCCATGTCGGGTAACAGACTGTTAACTGCAAATTAAGCACTGTTACCGGCGCGAAACCGCAAATAACTCAAAATTGCGTTAACTGTGGCGGCGCCTAACTTCCATAGCAATCCATATACACTACATAAATTTATCAATGTATATTCAACCATTTACAGTTAAAGCATATAAAATGCCGAAATTTAACTGTTACTCTTAAATTGGCATTCATGAAATACCCCAAGTGGGCATTACTCAAAATGGCACTGTTAATGCCAGGAGTTGTTATAACAGCTCATTTGAGCATTACCAGTCCAGTTGAGCATAACATTATCCTCGCAGTAAAGCGAACGAATTAAAATATTTAAATAAACAAATCATTTTAAAAGACTAAAAACCTTATATGCATTGCTAAATTAGCGTAATGGCCACTGCCCTGGATTGCGACGCGTTGATGCCCAAAGGTCAGAAGGAGACCATCCAGATAGACGCTGGCGGAGAACTGTCACAAAATGAGAATTTTTCAGTCATGACAATCGCAACAGAAGTAACGGAGGAAATCGTGAAAATGGAAATCGATGCAGATTTGACCACAACAGAGAAGCTGGCTAATCTGGATGAGGTGGGGGAGCAAGTAGCAAGTGGCAAAGTGTTTAATGAGAAAGCAAAAGAGCAGCAACTGCAGCCAGCCAAAGCAGAGCAGCCGGCCAAATCGGAAGAGCAAAAAATTTTCCATGCACAGGAGCCCGAGACGCAGGCAATGGAAGCGATGACAAAGTTGGAAGAAGAAGTAGTAGCGGCAGCAACTGCTGCCAGAGTCGAAATGGAAACCGACAGCGACTTGAATCTCAGTCCATCCAAAATGGAGTCGCCGTGCCACACCCCAGCACGGCCAGCCAAAATCACAAGAAGCAGCCTAAACGGCGCCCATTCGCCCACAATTATCAAGAGATTACGCAAAAGCACGCGCAGCACACGCTTTAAGGCGAAGCTCCAAGGGCGCAGCAACAATCCGAATGGCGGCGCTGCCAGCCTCAACAGCAGCCCCAATGGACAGCTGAATGGAAGCGGCGTTGGATCTGGCGCTGGCTCAGTGTATTCGCCAAATGCAGCTGGTGCAAGCAAATCCCACGGCAAGGCAGGCATGGCTGGCGCTGCTGGTGGCTCCAATGGCGGTGCAGGCGGCGGAGGAGCAAGGAATCGGCGCACCCTGTTCAAGCGACCCGCACAGAAGACGCCGCGCGTACAGGCCTCGATGCAGTACGTCAAGAGCGTCTTCTACAAGGGCAGCTACATGCAGATCGGCGACATTGTGAGCATTGTGGATAGCCAACGGAGCGTCTACTACGCCCAGATCCGAGGGCTGCTCGTGGACGCCTACTGCGAGAAGTCGGCGTTCCTCACATGGCTTATACCTACACAGGATAGCCCCGATCCCCAAGAGGGCTTCGATCCAGCCACCTACCTAATAGGTAAGTGAATCTCAAGCTCAATCCAAATGGAAGAGCTAACTAGCCTCCCCCTTCCCAGGCCCCGATGAGGAGCTGTCGCGCAAGCTGTGCTATCTGGAGTTCGTTATGCACGCGCCCAGCAACTACTACTACGACTGCACCACGCCCTTCCCACTGCCCGACGTGGACGAGTATCACAGATCCGGCGGCTACATCTGGACGCGCTTGCCCACCGTCAAGCGTGAGCGTGAGCGAGAACGAGAGCGGGAGCGCGAGAAAGACCGGACCAAGGAGCGGGATCGGGACATGGAGCGCAAGTCGGCTGCCTAGCGGTGGCCACGCCTGCTCCGGCAGCTACAGCCCCATCCTCGCCAGTCCACTTCCACAGCTTAACTTATTTCAATATTTTATTCTATATATATATATTTTTTTTGCATCTTTAAGAAACTCGTTAAAGACAGAAATGAATGTGGAGAACTCTATCAATGTTGTTCGGCTACTTTCTCCCCTCAGGGTTGCTCGTGCTCCTGGGCTGCTGCGCAGTACTCCTGATAGGCTCGCTCCATGTCCTGCTCCAGTTGCAACTGCCGTGCCCGTCGAGCAGCTGCTTCCAAGCTCTTGCGCTTACCACGCTTCGGCTTGAGCGGACGTGGCGGCATGGTTTCTGCTCCAGAGTCGTCAAAGGTCGGCTCGCTGGACATGAGATGCATCTGCCCATTGACCAACTGCAGCAGCTGCAGATGCTCCGCCTCGCGAGACTCTGCTAGGAGGACGCTTAGCGACGACGGATCGTTGGGCAAAGCGTCAAAGGCCGCTGCTTGGAAGGCGCTTGGAGTGTCTGCTATCGGCAGTGGCTCCCCATCTTCCTCCAGCTGCTCCACCTCGTGGTACTCGTCCTGTATGGCCTGCGGTATTGAATCAGGCATAAATATGGCTGCCTCTCGAGCGGCACGCAATTCGCCAATTACCTCATTGATTGCCGTCTGCAGGCGTGGCGTCACGTTGATGTCGTTGGCGTTCCGAGTCATCAACCAGAACTGCTCGAACACGTCCACCATCAGATGGTATATCATCTTGATCAGCTCGCGCATCATGAGGCTGCTCACGCTGGAGATGCGGTCAACGGTCTGGTTGATCGTCTCCCTGTTGCTCGACAGCAGCGGATCGACGACCTCGTCGTGGATCAGCTGGCTGCCGCAGCCGATGCTGGGCAACAGCCAGCAGAGTACTAGCACCTTGAAGCCGCTCAGGAAGGGCACATACGGCTCCAAACAGACCGTGAAGAGGTGGAACGCGTTGAACACGCCGAATACGATCCAATACTTCATCCACGGTTGCTGAGCCCTGAGATTGCCATGTAGAGTATTATATGTCGCAAAAGCTGGATACAGCCAGCCAATTAACATTATAAGCAATTCGTAAATCATCTTCCAAAATTTCTATGTACACCTATTTGTATATAAATCTATATTTGTTATTTATTTATTTTTTGCACGGATTGAAAGTACTTTTCGCGGCCACACGGAAATTTGTTATGAAAGTTTTCCTATTTCTAGAATTTCGATATTGCGGAGCACGCCTCTGTTTTTGTGGGAGCACTGATTCGACTGAGCCCCACACAACTGCTCCGAATACAACAAAAATACGATTAAAACGGCGACTACTGGATTTCGTACGATTTTACTTTTCAAACGGAATACAAAATGCCCGCCCTGTTTCAGTACTGTAAACTGTCGCGGAAATTTAAAAAACAAAAAAACTATCGATTAGTTTGTGGTTCTTTACTTGAGATATAACGTTGGAATTAATTTTTTTTAATTTAACAAAAAAAAAAAGAATATTTGGTCTAAAAGTTATGATACAATTTTTGGATATTTTTTTCTCTGCTTTCTCAACTTGCCGAACTTTGTTTGCTTGATTGAATTATTTTGTTTTGTTTAAATTCAAAAGGCAAAGCCGACTAGACTTCAGTGTTGTAAGATGTAACGCATGTTACGATGTTGCGATTCGCACTATCACTCCCATAAGCGCAGGGCAAAGCTCAATTTGAATCATGTGCTAATCAACAGTTGGAATTATCAATAACTAGAAAAATCTTTTCTTATTTTATATGAGTTTATATTTATTACAATATAATTACCTAATAAAATCATTATACTGATGCAATTATCATAGCTTAAATTGAGATTTCTCTTTTTCGCGCCTCTTTGAGTCAGGCATGGCACTCAACTCCGGTTCTGGTTCTGGTTCCGTGACGTCACAATTGCACCACCAAGAGTTTGCGTTATCTTATCATTGCTTCAACTCTTGGCGTCTTATTTTGAAAAATGGAAGCGGAATCGAATATTTCAGTAGGTCGGGAAAAAGACGCGAATCACCCTTCCGTGTGCCTGAGTGACGTGGATGACATATCCGACATTGACGTGGAAGATGTGGTAGATAAGCTGCACAAAACAATAACATCGAAGCCGGTCTACGACGAGAAGAGAAGCATATTCAATACCACGCTCGACCTAGCTGACGGTATATTAAGATCAATTGCACTTCATTTGATTTACTATAAACTGTATTTGTTTTTACAGCTGACTCTGCTTGCGAATGCGTCAGCTCCGCTGTGGATGCCTATATTGCTAGCGTTGCGCAGGAGAAGCAGCTGTGGGAGTCCTTTGCCACAAAAGTTCTGCATAAGTCGGATGCAGGCAAAACTAAGGATGCCGACTATAAGCCGAGCGAGGAACAGCAAGCGTATCTGAATAATGGACCGAATTTACAGAATTTCATTCGCGGCTTTGGCAGCTTCATGGATGATGGCAATGGATTTATTCGGCAATATGAAATGATGCGGGACCTGCAGGAGAATCTAAGGAATTGCTGCCAGTTCGATCAACTACAAAAACAACATAATTGCATAACTGCATCCTTGGCTAATAATATTGTAAGAAAATAAAATATGATATATATGTAAATATTGTATGCAATGTATAAAAGTAATTGGAGATTGTTACGCATGAATAGATACTTTAACTTATCATCGATGTTTATTCGCTTGTGTGTGTCTATCGAGATCTGCTACTTATTACAAGTAGGGTCGTGAGTGCAATCGATATATTGACATGTTCGTTATACGATACTTGGATAATCAGGCGATTGCCAAAATTATGCTTTAATTTTAAGTACAAATCGAATATAAACTTCAACTTCATAGAAAATGAGTTTTTCAATTGGCATTTATTCTACAGTGCATGTGTGGGTATGTGTCGGTTACTCCTTGTTCCAGGCAGCCAAATATTTCATCAGATCTGTAAGGCTTTCGAAATCCGTGCGGCTGTTAGGTGGCTCCTCTTTGCTAATCCGCGGCAAAGCGGTGCCCATCTTTAGACGAAACTCTTCGAACTGTAAGTCATACATATATTATTAAAGAGCTACACATCTATTAATCAACAGGGCAATAGTTACATCTTTGGCACCGCTCAGCTTCCAGAATCCATAGCAAAATGCCCCAGTGCCCAGTACAGCATACAATGTGCCCCAGCCGAGGGCTCGCATCGCCAGCGTTGTGCCCTCATCCATGAGAATGATGCCCTGTTTTGTGGCTTGCTGCTGGAGCACTTTGCTGTCCGATTTCTTGGCCGTGGCTAGCGTGCGAGAGAATCCAAACAATGCGGAAATGCCGCCGACGAGGCCCATGAATGCAGCCGCTAAACGACGACATTATGTGGGTGTCAACTCAACTGCTTTAATCATTTACCTTGAATGCGAAATTTGCGCTTCTTTTCCGCAGCGACTGCATCTACGGCAGAGCCGGCTTCGCTCATTGTTCAACCCTTTGCTTGTTTTGATTAGTCTCTTTTACTGTTTTCGTAACTGTAAGTTGTGAAAGTTATGGCACAACCGATGTATCAATGCGTTTCGTGTAACTATCGGTTGCTAGCATATATCGGGTAGGAAAGCGATTTCTACATTTCGTGATTGAGATTTAAATTGAAGTACGCGTCGGAACACATTTGCGTTGGTTACTAAATTAGTCAATGTTTTTAATGAAAGTCAAATTTGATCGTTAACACATTTTTGTTAGTTAAAAAGGTTGTCGGATGTTTTATTAAAAATCAAATTTTGTCGTTAGCTGTCATTGTTTACATGTAATTATGAAATGTCATTCAAACATTCAAGGTCACTCCACAAGTATCGTAAGAAATATTACCATCTCTCTTTTTTTTAGTTGTCTCTTATTGTGGTGACAACTGTTGAATGACAACGAATAAGGAATGATGTGCGTCACCAAAAGGAAGACAGGAACAAATGCACACATGTCAACTGGGTAGTACAACGAGCACAACAAACCTTTGCTGCTGTTGCAACGGTTTTGCCGCGTAAACGGCCATCGATGAGCACTATCGTATGATGAGAAAGCAAAACGCAGAGTTGCCTTGAGCAACCACTATAATTTTCTTTAGTGTGCTACACGGACTGCATTGCCTCGCGTCTGCAAGTGAAAAAGTGCGGATAAGACGTACAAGTCCATTCAGTGAATTTAATAGTAATGCGGTGATCACGGCAAACACCAAAAAACTTTATTTATTTTGTTTTTAACGCTACCAAGAGCAGAACGCGTGTGGCTATTCATTAACGTTGTACATCCGCTGGCTTTGTCACGCGTGCAAAACGCTCTTCAGCCGCTTTTCATAGTTGCGGATAGTCGCGACACTTGAAAGAGTATTCTGCAGTAAGGCAATATGAGCACCACAACGGATTCGAAGGCGCCACTGCGCCAGGTGAAGCGCGTACAATTTGGCATTCTTTCACCTGATGAAATTGTAAGTAACCGCGAATTGAAAATAGTTAAAATGCAAAATGTGAAATCGACGCCATATTGAAATTCAATTGTCGCAGTCAAATATCAAGATGATTCACTTAACTTGCGATGGAGCCGCCAAAACTGAAGATCTTATCCTGATCCAAAACTCAGTACTCATTCGAATTCCTGAATATTTCCTTGAATTGTTTGCTTATTTATGAATGTACATACATACATATATAATAAATTGATCAATACCATTCCATTATATATAATGGAAAAATAATGGTATTTAAAGAAATATTAAATATTCTTATTAATTATGAAATTAAAAATTGTAGTAGTAAAAATAGTTTGCTGGGGGAAGGACTAGCAAGAATATAAGCGGTAATATTCTGGTACTGATCTGGTATAATGATCCTCTCCAGCTATTTATCTTTTTCCCTACGTAATCCAGCCTAATGCGTTGTATTCTTGCTTTACTGTAGCGTCGTATGTCTGTGACGGAGGGTGGCGTTCAGTTCGCTGAGACCCTGGAAGGTGGACGACCCAAGCTTGGCGGCTTGATGGACCCACGCCAGGGAGTGATTGATCGAACGTCACGTTGCCAGACGTGTGCGGGCAATATGACCGAGTGTCCGGGACATTTTGGCCACATAGATCTAGCCAAACCCGTCTTTCACATAGGCTTCATAACGAAGACTATCAAAATCCTGCGCTGCGTTTGTTTCTACTGCTCAAAGATGCTGGTTTCTCCGAACAATCCCAAGATCAAGGAGATTGTCATGAAGTCAAAAGGTCAGCCCCGGAAGCGTTTGGCTTATGTCTACGACCTCTGCAAAGGCAAGACGATTTGCGAGGGCGGCGAGGATATGGACATGACCAAAGACAACCAGCAAGTGGATCCGAACAAGAAGCCCGGGCACGGAGGCTGCGGTCACTACCAGCCATCAATACGGCGGACTGGGCTCGATTTGACAGCCGAATGGAAGCACGTCAATGAGGATTCGCAGGAGAAGAAGATAATTGTCTCCGCGGAACGTGTGTGGGAGATACTCAAGCATATAACAGACGAGGAATGCTTCATTTTGGGAATGGACCCGAAGTATGCTCGTCCCGATTGGATGATTGTCACGGTGCTGCCCGTGCCGCCACTTGCCGTACGTCCGGCTGTTGTCATGTTCGGTGCAGCGAAGAATCAGGATGATTTGACGCACAAACTGGCAGATATCATCAAGGCCAACAATGAGCTGCGCAAGAACGAGGCGAGCGGCGCAGCGGCTCATGTCATACAGGAGAACATCAAGATGCTGCAGTTCCACGTGGCAACTCTGGTCGACAACGATATGCCCGGCATGCCGCGTGCGATGCAGAAGTCGGGCAAGCCACTGAAGGCAATCAAGGCCCGCCTCAAAGGTAAAGAGGGTCGCATCCGTGGAAATTTGATGGGAAAACGTGTCGACTTCTCGGCACGAACTGTAATCACACCCGACCCCAATTTGCGCATCGACCAAGTTGGTGTGCCGCGATCGATAGCACAAAATTTAACCTTCCCGGAGCTCGTGACTCCATTCAATATCGATCGCATGCAGGAGCTGGTGCGTCGCGGTAACTCCCAATATCCGGGCGCCAAATACATTGTGCGCGACAATGGCGAGCGAATCGATTTGCGATTCCATCCGAAGTCCTCGGACCTCCATTTGCAGTGCGGCTACAAAGTGGAGCGGCATTTGCGGGACGATGATTTGGTCATCTTCAATCGACAGCCGACGCTGCACAAGATGAGTATGATGGGGCACAGAGTAAAGGTGTTGCCCTGGTCCACGTTTCGCATGAATCTGTCCTGCACATCGCCCTACAATGCCGATTTCGACGGCGACGAGATGAACCTGCATGTGCCCCAGTCCATGGAAACGCGCGCCGAGGTCGAGAACATACACATAACACCGCGACAGATTATAACGCCACAAGCCAACAAACCCGTCATGGGCATCGTGCAGGACACGCTCACCGCTGTACGAAAGATGACGAAGCGAGATGTGTTCATCACGCGGGAACAGGTGATGAATCTGCTGATGTTTCTGCCCACGTGGGATGGCAAGATGCCGCAGCCGTGCATATTGAAGCCGCGTCCGCTGTGGACTGGCAAACAGATCTTCTCATTGATCATACCCGGAAATGTAAACATGATACGAACGCACTCAACGCATCCGGACGAGGAAGATGATGGCCCCTACAAGTGGATATCGCCCGGCGATACAAAGGTAATGGTGGAACACGGCGATCTAATAATGGGTATACTCTGCAAGAAGACGCTCGGCACGTCAGCCGGATCCCTGTTGCATATTTGTTTCCTTGAGCTGGGCCACGACATTGCCGGACGCTTCTATGGCAACATTCAAACGGTGATCAACAATTGGCTGCTGCTCGAGGGCCACAGCATTGGCATCGGCGACACCATTGCTGATCCGCAGACCTACAATGAAATCCAAATGGCCATCAAGAAGGCCAAAGACGATGTCATCAACGTCATACAAAAGGCGCACAACATGGAGCTGGAGCCAACGCCCGGCAATACGCTGCGGCAGACCTTCGAGAACAAAGTGAATCGCATATTGAACGACGCTCGTGACAAGACTGGTGGATCGGCGAAGAAATCCCTCACGGAATACAACAATCTCAAGGCTATGGTGGTGTCTGGCTCAAAGGGCTCCAACATTAACATCTCACAGGTAACCACGGAAGCGAAAGTCTTTGCAAGCTTTGCATCAAATTAATATTCTTCGTATATTCATGTCTAGGTTATTGCTTGTGTGGGTCAGCAGAACGTCGAGGGCAAGCGTATTCCGTATGGTTTCCGCAAGCGCACTTTGCCACATTTCATCAAAGACGATTATGGTCCTGAGTCTAGAGGCTTCGTGGAGAACTCCTATCTAGCCGGCTTGACTCCATCCGAGTTCTATTTCCACGCCATGGGTGGCAGAGAAGGTTTGATTGATACGGCTGTGAAGACAGCTGAAACTGGCTACATCCAGCGTCGTCTCATAAAGGCTATGGAGTCGGTTATGGTCAACTACGATGGCACCGTGCGTAACTCTGTCGGACAACTGATTCAGCTGCGCTACGGCGAGGATGGCCTCTGCGGCGAGCTGGTCGAGTTCCAAAATATGCCCACAGTAAAGCTTTCGAATAAGGTCTTTGAGAAGCGCTTCAAATTCGATTGGTCCAACGAGCGATACATGCGCAAAGTATTCACAGACGAAGTGATCAAAGAGATGACAGATAGCAGCGACGCCATCCAAGAACTGGAGGCCGAATGGGATCGGCTCGTCAGCGATCGCGATAATTTGCGCACCATCTTTCCCAATGGCGACTCGAAGGTGGTCTTGCCGTGCAACCTGCAGCGCATGATCTGGAATGTCCAGAAAATCTTCCACATCAATAAACGCCTGCCCACAGATCTGTCGCCCATGCGTGTGATAAGGGGCGTCAAGGGATTGCTTGAACGTTGCGTCATTGTCACGGGCAACGATCGCATCTCCAAGCAAGCCAACGAGAATGCTACGTTGCTCTTTCAGTGTCTCATCCGGTCGACATTATGCACGAAATACGTTTCTGAGGAATTCCGATTGTCGACTGAGGCCTTCGAGTGGTTGATTGGTGAGATCGAGACACGCTTCCAGCAGGCTCAAGCGAACCCTGGCGAGATGGTGGGCGCCTTGGCTGCTCAGAGCTTGGGTGAGCCGGCCACGCAGATGACACTGAACACTTTCCATTTCGCTGGTGTGTCCTCGAAGAACGTAACCCTGGGCGTGCCTCGTCTGAAGGAGATTATCAACATATCAAAGAAGCCAAAGGCGCCTTCGCTCACTGTGTTCCTGACTGGCGGCGCCGCACGCGATGCGGAGAAGGCGAAGAATGTGCTGTGTCGACTGGAGCATACGACGCTGCGAAAGGTAACAGCCAACACGGCCATTTACTATGATCCAGATCCGCAGCGCACGGTCATTGCGGAGGATCAGGAGTTCGTCAATGTCTACTATGAAATGCCCGACTTTGACCCGACACGCATATCGCCTTGGTTGCTGCGCATCGAGCTCGATCGCAAGCGGATGACGGATAAGAAACTGACGATGGAGCAGATTGCCGAGAAGATCAATGTTGGCTTCGGCGAGGATCTCAATTGCATCTTCAACGATGACAATGCGGACAAGTTAGTGCTGCGCATTCGCATCATGAACAACGAGGAGAACAAGTTCCAGGACGAAGATGAGGCAGTCGACAAAATGGAGGACGACATGTTCCTGCGTTGCATCGAGGCGAACATGTTATCCGACATGACTCTGCAGGGCATTGAGGCGATTGGCAAGGTCTACATGCATCTGCCCCAGACGGACAGCAAGAAGCGAATCGTCATCACCGAAACGGGAGAATTCAAGGCGATCGGTGAATGGCTATTGGAAACGGATGGCACGTCGATGATGAAGGTGCTGTCGGAGCGCGATGTCGATCCCATACGCACATCCTCCAACGATATTTGTGAAATCTTCCAAGTGCTCGGCATTGAGGCTGTGCGAAAGTCTGTTGAGAAGGAGATGAACGCTGTGCTTCAGTTCTACGGTCTGTACGTGAACTATCGCCACTTGGCTTTGCTATGCGATGTGATGACGGCCAAGGGTCACTTGATGGCCATCACGAGACACGGTATCAATAGACAGGACACGGGTGCGCTTATGAGATGCTCCTTCGAGGAAACTGTGGACGTGCTGATGGATGCAGCCGCGCATGCTGAGACTGATCCTATGCGTGGTGTTTCCGAGAATATCATCATGGGTCAATTGCCCAAAATGGGCACCGGTTGCTTTGATCTGCTGCTGGATGCTGAGAAATGTCGCTTTGGCATTGAGATTCCCAATTCCTTGGGCAGCAGCATGCTGGGCGGTGCAGCCATCTTCATGGGCGGTGGCTCCACGCCAAGTATGACGCCGCCAATGACGCCATGGGTGAATTGCCATACGCCGCGTTATTTTTCGCCATCCGGGCATGGTAAGTACCTACTCACTCTCTACCTCGCTCTATGCTTTATACTAATATTACAATATCTGTCTCTGTCTCTCTCTTTGTGTGTGTTTGCAGTGAGCGCGATGACGCCGGGTGGACCCAGTTTCTCTCCCTCGGCCGCTTCGGACGCGTCTGGCATGTCGCCCAGTTGGTCACCCGCACATCCTGGCTCTTCGCCCAGTTCGCCGGGACCATCGATGTCGCCGTATTTCCCCGCTTCACCAAGCGTTTCGCCGTCATATTCGCCGACGTCGCCCAATTATACGGCTTCGTCGCCAGGCGGCGCTTCTCCGAATTATTCTCCATCGAGCCCCAATTATTCGCCCACATCGCCGCTTTATGCGGCGACAAGTCCGTGTTATGCCTCAACCACGCCCAACTTCAATCCACAATCGACGGGGTATTCGCCGTCGTCGTCGGGCTATTCGCCCACGTCGCCTGTGTACTCTCCCACGTCGAATTTCCAGTCAAGTCCGTCGTTTGCGGGAAGTGGCAGCAATATGTATTCGCCGGGCAATGCCTATTCGCCGAGCTCTTCCAATTACTCACCCAACTCTCCGTCTTATTCTCCGATGTCACCGTCATATTCGCCGTCGAGTCCCTCGTATTCGCCCACGTCTCCCTGTTACTCACCTACCTCCCCTTCGTATTCACCAACTTCGCCGAACTATACACCGGTCACGCCTTCGTATTCGCCGACGTCACCAAACTATTCGGCTTCGCCGCATTATTCGCCGGCATCACCGGCATACTCACAGACAGGCGTCAAATACTCGCCGACATCGCCGACGTATTCGCCGCCCTCGCCGTCATACGACGGTTCGCCAGGTTCACCGCAATATACACCAGGCTCGCCGCAATATTCGCCAGCCTCACCCAAATATTCACCCACTTCGCCGCTATATTCACCGAGTTCGCCGCAGCACTCGCCGTCGAATCAATACAGTCCAACAGGATCAACGTATTCAGCGACAAGTCCACGGTATTCGCCGAACATGTCCATCTACTCCCCGAGCAGCACCAAATATTCTCCCACATCTCCCACGTACACGCCCACAGCGCGAAACTATTCGCCCACGTCGCCTATGTACTCACCGACAGCGCCCTCCCACTACAGTCCGACGAGTCCGGCGTACTCACCGAGCAGTCCCACATTCGAAGAAAGTGACGATTAATGTCGACGCAAGGCTGATACTCATGTTGGTCGGGTTGGGAGGGGGAAGGCGGAGTTGGATGATCTTAAAGATATATGACATACTTCAATTAAGTGAAAAGTTAATAGAAACTAACGATATATATACATATACATATATATATAAATCTAAATCGCTGATTAACTAATAGCGAACTCAGTTAATTGATCAATGTTTAATGAGTAAGAGCAAAGTCTATATTATGAGTATATATTGTGAACGTTTACTCTCTCTCTCTCTGTTAGTCATACATATATAATTGGTAACATATATGTACAACAGAAAGCTGTATCTAAATAAAATATATAGTGGTATTTTTTATAACATCATTCTTGTGTTTCTAAATATCTCTATAGACGCATATATATATATATGCATGCATAGCTAATTTTTTGTCCTTTTTATCAATCTATAGTTATGTGCATCTGTCATAGAGACAAAGTATAATCACAAATATTTTAAGAGTATAAGCAAAATATTGTAATTTTTAGCACAGAAAAGAATACAAAAAAAATAAAAAAATTTTAGCCGTAAACAAATATTTGAAATTATTTCGTCATCCCTTGAAGTACTATATACATGGGCTTCTATCTGATTAGATGAGTGTACGAAGGATGGGAAATTGAGATTATGTATAGCTGCAGATTATGTAATCGCAACAGATATCTTACGTTTATCTAGACCCAAAATCCAAACTTGCTCGCAAATTAAACTTTTGTCTTTTAAATGTAAATAAAAAAAATTAGGTTTTTATGTATTTTTGCCATAATTGATAAATGGTACATATATATGTATACATCTATATATATATATGTATATCGGTTGTACGAGTAAGTGCCGTTATGCTACATGGGATTAGTTAAAACAAAATATTCGATACGAACTATGATTAGGTATTAGCATTTGGACTATATGCCTAGCAGACGGGACTCTATGTAAAATAGTTGGTTAGTTCATAAGGATCTAAGTAGGTGTGATTATAGTAAAAACTCTTAATTAATTATACGACTTTGAAGTTTTCGACTCGGTTGATCTCTCTGTCTTAGAGGCTACGCTTAACTAGTTATAAATTAGATTTGAAGAAAAAAAAAAATGGAATATTTTTGTTTTTTGTTCTTTTGATTGCTACAATTGAAGACTAGAACTATACATGGGATTTACTTGGATAATGGGGACTTGAGGGGATTATCTTTCATATTTGCTGGCTTAGGTGGTTAGTTTTGAATAGGTTTAGGTTAGCTGTGACTAGTATTGGTTGAGAATTGGCTTATGAGTATTTCGATTGCTCTGATTGCTGCTGCTGCTGCTGCTGCTGCTGCTGCTGTGCGAGCAACTGTTGCTTGCGTGGTCAAGCGACAATATCGCTGCCCGGATTATAGCCAAAGTAATTGAGATTGAAATCGTCGCTGAATAACACCTCCTCCTCGGACGGTTCCACCTGGTGCGACATATGTATGCCCAGCTCCATGGGATCGATCTCCGTGATGTAGTACTGCGAGTGGGCGAGGCTGCCTGTCAGTAGGTGGCTGCTGCTCCCGCTATGTTGTTGCTGTTGATGCTGCTGCTGCTGCTGCTGCTGCTGTTGGTGCTGCTGTTGCTGTTGGTGTTGCTGCTGTTGTTGGTGTTGCTGCTGATGATGATGCTGATGCTGGCGCAGTCCGCTCTCGGTGACGACGACGTCTTTGTGTATGGGATTGAGATAGTCTTCTGGAAGAAGGGCAGCCATCAATCAAGCAATCAGACATTCCACTCATCAATCAATCAATCACTCATCTATACCCATGTCTTAGTGAATCACTGACAATCAATCGCTCACTCAATCACACACATCAGTCACCCATTCAATCGCTACTCACCATTGTCGAGCAGAACATCCTGATAGGTGCTGATGATGGAGTTGACGGACTGCACCTCCACCTCTCGATGGATGCCATTCAGGATCTGTCCCGCCGTCTTGCGCAGCTCATCGTCGCTCAGCAGATCGCTGAAGGGCAACAGCCGCTGCGAATGCGAATGTGGATGTGATGTGGGCGACGCCTCGCTGGGCGTCTGCTGCAGCATCTCGTGGGTGAGCGCGGCAGCAGCAACAGCTGCCTCATCATAGATGCAATTAGTCGATTGCTGCTGCGGCGAGTGCGAATGTTGCTGTTGTTGCTGCAACTGTTGCTGCTGCTGTTGCTGCTGCTGTTGCTGCTGTTGTTGTTGTTGCTGCTGTTGCTGCTGCTGCAACTGTTGCTGCTGTTGTTGCATTTGCTGCTGATGCTGTTGAATGCGCTCACGATTGATCGACTCCATTTTGAAGAACAAATCCAAACGTTGCTTTTTCTGCAATCCAATACAAATTGATTGAGCAAAGATGTGTGTGCGTGTGTGTGTGTGTGTGTGTGTGTGTGTGTGTGTATCTCTTACATGCTCCCAGGCCAAGACATTCTCCGCCGAGTCGCCGCTGGATATGGCCCACAGATGGCCAGCACCTTGCGGCGCCTTCACGCCTTTGCGAAAGTGCGGATTGATCGAGAGATTGTGCCGCACCGAGTTCTTCCAGCGATCATCGTTCGATTTGTAGTACGGAAAGCGATCGCTGCATCAATAAGAAAGAGACAAACATATAGCGATCATGGAAGAGGGAGAGAGAAAGTGAGAGAGAAAGTGAGAGAGAGAGAGAGAGATCAGCTTTGGCTTGAGTTGAAAGAGTTGTGAGATATATAATGTAAGGTAATTTAGAGTGCTGCAGTGAGGTATGCTCTGCTAGCAGACACCCTGGAAGCAACAACTATGTGCATAAACTGAATGCAGAACAAATTTAACTTACAAATTATCAAATATGTTCAGCTGTGATCAAACTAAAACTTTTTAAAGTTATAAATTTATATTTTCTATTTTGCTGGAGCTTCAAAACTATTTTAAAATTTTAGTTAGTTCTTGATTTTAATTATAATTGAAAATTTACAACAAAATTTACAATAGAGAAACCCCATTTAGCTTCGACTAATTTCTAACTCCCCAACTAAATTCCTTGAGCTACTTGAGTAATATATCTTAAACAATCAAAATCACTTAATATAACCCTGAAACCTCTAATATTGATATTGATTAATACTATATACCAATAATCGGAACAAATGTAGCTTTAAAAATCGCCAGAGTTTTGGCCAAGTTATGGAAGTTCACGTCGAAGGTCTGGGCTTACTTGAAGCTAAACGAGTTGAAAACAATTTAGAAATATTATTTTCAAATTTTAAAGTGATTTATAACATATAGTTATAGCGTTTCTTAAACGTGTACAGCTATATGTATATATTCTTTGAAGTTCACAGAGATGTTGCTGATTGGTCAAGGCGATGCGGGTTTTTGGGGGTTGGAAAGGTGAGTGCAACGGCAGCTGATTGGCTAGTGGTCAGGCCAGATGTTAGCTGCTTGCTGGGTTTGCTGGCTTGGTCGAGCCACTCAGAAGCCAAAAAACTTTTTGACCAGTCGCAATTAAAGTTGGCAACATGCGAAGCCAAGTTAACAGGCAATTTGCAGCGAACACGTCACGGCACGGCACTGCGGCAGAGCTCCAATAGCCATGGAGGAGGAGCAGGAGAACCAGAAGCAGCAGGGGACAGCATGGACAGAGACACGGATACGGATACGGACACGGACACGGACAGCGGCAGTGGCACAAATTATGCGTCGTTTTGTAGGCAGTCACGAACAGGCGATTTGGACAGGGAAAAAGAAAACATAAAAAGAAAAGAGAAGCAGGAGGCTACAGTGGGCAATGAACGACTAGCAGATACCTATCATATGTAAGCTAAGATTCAGTGGACAGCTGTACCACTTCGAGTCTTCTAGTTGGTTTCTAGTTCAATTTGTTGGTAGAGATTATGAAGTGACTTTGGATTACTCCTCATGAATGATGGACTGACTGAATCAGTTCATTTTCCCAATCTCTACTTGTATCATTCGAACTAGTTCATGTCAACTAATTTGTTCAATTCTGTCCTTACTCAAATCCAGTTTTCCAGGGTATACAAAATGGAGTAGCTGGCGAGCAGTTGGGCCGGTAAAACCCTGCCCAACCTCACCCCACCTGATGTGCGCTCGGCATAGGGCACATGTAAAAGGAAACTACGTCGACCGGAAAGGACATCGCGTGCCAAGGCGCCCTCCCACTCGGGGGTTGGGGGGGCGGTTGGCTGGCTGGCTAGAGCTGGGCAACAAAATGGAAAGTATTTCAAATTGCGGCACACACAGTGAGCTTGAGAGAGAAAGAGAGAGCGAGAGAGAGAGCACGAGAGAGGGAGATGGTGAGAGAGTGTGCGCCACGCGCCAAGTCCAGAAAACAACCCCCGCAATCAGCGCGTTCTGTTATTGGCTAAGGGCTGCCCCCTCCTGACCCTACGCCTGCTGCTCGTCTTACCCTCGCCCTCTGATGCTCCACCTGCTGGAGCTAAAAAGCAATCCAACGAATTTATTTTTTTGTGTATTTCAACACGCGAGGCTCGCATTCAGACTCGACTGGCTCTATAACTATATAGGCTGGCATACGTATATATATGCATATCTCTATATATTATAGCTTATATTTTGTCGACTCATAAATGAAATGGAACAATTCGAAATGGAGTGCATAAATCTGAGGCAAACCCCCTTCGTCCGGGCTGCTTCAGCTGAAAGCCAGCGTCAGGCAGCTCTTTAATGATAAAAAAAAAACAGGAATTTACCGTCCACCCACATCGGAGTATAACTGTCATGGACTAACCCATACCCCCCGCTCGGCAGCATATATAGACGATTATGTTTGAGGCACGCAGACGTCATGACGCATCAACGGAAACACACAGCCAACAGCCAAGAGTGAAGAGTGAAGATGTTGGCACTTCACATTCCATGCATGTGGAGAGAGAGAGAGAGGGAGAGAGAGAGAGATCCTTCATATACATAAATATATCCCATATATACAATATTCTCATTGGGATGGTGCAACGCTGGGTATAGTGGACAGGAGATGGCATTATATGAGTATATAGCGTATACTAGGAATGAATTTCATGGACCCAATTGATGTTGATTGATCAGATTAAAAATGACTGTTTCGCTGAGGATTGATGTTGAATGATCTGATTGAGATGGAGTGAGTCGATTGATACAAATGTAATTGATTTTATTAAATACAATTGTCTCATATAATGATGGTAAATATGAGTTGTATTGATATTGGTCAATCGGGATGCTTGATGATTTCTCTTCATGGCATTTGCTATGATTGATGTTGGTTGATCTCATCTGATGTTAGAATATGGTTGAATTGATGATGCTGATTGATGTTCATGAAACTGATTGACGTTGATTGATGCTAATTGAAGTAATTGATGTGAAGAGTAGATGATTTGATTGAGAGATTGACTAAGACGATTCAACAAACTTGAGTTGCTGATCGATGACTGATTACGTTTATGATTGACATGATTGATATGAATAATGCTATTGAGTGATAATAGATCTGATGATTGAGTTGAATTAATCCAGAGCTATCTCAGATTATTTATACAGCATACTGCATCACAGATACCCCTTGGAATTACAGAGTATTTGCATATACTATTTTTCTATTTAGCTTTTTTTTGTTGTAAAAATTGGTTTGTTTTCCTTGATGTTTGGCATGTTTAAGTTACTGCTGTGGGTATTATGAAACACCCAAATGCACTTGTAAAATTATAAACACAAAATGCGAGGCAGGAAAATGAGAAAATGGGTAATGCGCCTGCCGAATGGGCGAGCTTGGGATGCATGTCTGACAGGCTTTAATCATGCTCCAAGTCAATCGATAGGCAGACAGCTCCACACACATACAAATGTGGAGGTGTGTGTCTATGTGTGTGTGTGTATACCTCGCACTTGTCGAATTGTCAACGTTGCTGTGGATGATTGAGAGAGTGTGTGTGTATGCAGATACATATATATATATAAGAGAAAAGGTGTATGGAAATCATCCACTATCAACTACCCACTATCAACGTTCTCATCATTGTCAATGAATTGAATGAATGACTGCGCCTCGTTCACAGTCCCAGTCACAGCCCCAGTCACATTCACAATCCCAATCACAATTACATTCATATGCGCCTTCAGCTTCAAATTGTCGTATTACACGGCATGGCTGGGTGGTAGGCCTAGACTCCTGCTCTCACCTTCCTCCTCCAAAGCTAGTGTGCCTAATATGCCAGGTCTTCTTTTAGAAAATCAACTCGAATTGTCGGAAGTTTCGTTTTCGATATCGAAAATAATGCGAGTGGCCGAACGACATCCGGCTATGCCATGCCCATCAAGTGAAGCGGGAGCGGGAGCGGCAGGGTGCTGGGGGTTGTGACAGGTGGGGGCGTGTCTGTAGGTGGGCGTGTAGGTGGCTGGGGGTGGTTCCGCCTGCTGTCCAGCAAGAGGCTTCAGGTGCTGTAATTGAGTTTGAAATTCGAATTGGTTTACTGCAGCTCCGGAAAGCGGCGCTAGAGAGGGGCTCGGAGAAAAGCGGCAGCGGAAGTTAGAGTGTGCCTGGTGCCTGGACGGCGTCCGTGTAATGCATTTTGTCTGATAGGCTGGGAGCTGGTCGCTCGTCGCTCGGACTGGTGGCTGAATGGATGGCTGACTGGTTGGTTGGCTGGCTGGCTGGCTGGCTGGCTGTCCGTGCCGTGTCAAGGCGTGCCTGGCACGCAAGCCAACACACACACACACACACACACTCGGAGATAGAGATAGAGAGAGAGAACGAGCGGGAGTGAAAGAGACAGCCCTACATTTTTGACATGGCGCCCAGGAGCTCTGCCCCTCTACTCCGCTCTTCTCCAGCAGTTCAGACTGGGCAACTACTTCTGGCGGTTTGTTTCGAGTTGATTTCTGCATTCATATATATTTATATAGACTCTCTATATATACATTTATGCATATATATATATTTATATATATATCAAGAACGACTCAGTTCAGTTCATAAATTGTGCACAAATTTATGGATTTATGGCAGTTCAGGAAGTTTGCCTTCGCCTTTGGTCTCTAGTTGAAAAATATGAACGAAACTTTTAAATACAATAATGGGGCGTAGCTGGCCACGCCCCAACGAACAACAGACAGATACAGATACAGAGATACAGAAACCCAAAATAAATACAGATACAGATACAGATACAGATACAGATACAGATACAGATACAGATACAGATACAGATACAGATACAGATACAAATACAGATACAGATACAGATACAGATACAGATACAGATACAGATACAGATACAGATACAGATACAGATACAGATACAGATACAGATACAGATACAGATACAGATACAGATACAGATACAGATACAGATACAGATACAGATACAGATACAGATACAGATACAGATACAGATACAGATACAGATACAGATACAGATACAGATACAGATACAGATACAGATACAGATACAGATACAGATACAGATACAGATACAGATACAGATACAGATACAGATACAGATACAGATACAGATACAGATACAGATACAGATACAGATACAGATACAGATACAGATACAGATACAGATACAGATACAGATACAGATACAGATACAGATACAGATACAGATACAGATACAGATACAGATACAGATACAGATACAGATACAGATACAGATACAGATACAGATACAGATACAGATACAGATACAGATACAGATACAGATACAGATACAGATACAGATACTCTTTTCTCATGGCTTTTGGCTTCCTCTTTACATAGATCTAAGCATTTCTGTCTAAGGAGATCCTGCACGCACATGTTCGACATATGCCATATCCTGCTGCTGTCCACCTTCTATCCGCTCTTGGCCTTGTTCAATGAAGCATAGTCCGCATCCAATAAACACCCAATATGCAATTCAAATTGACCGGAAGAACAGTTGCCCTTCACCCCATCCTCGCATCAACCCTAACTCCTCTCGCTTGCACTCCCCCGACCTTAGCGACTCCTACGCAGGATCGTGCTTGAGCCTTGCCGCTTGCGCTTGGGAGTTGGCTAATGGGTTGACCGAGTAATTGCTGGCAATTGTGCACCCGAGTTGCGCTTGTCAAACACCTGATATCCGCATGCATTGAGCCGTGTCAAAGGTGTATGGAAAGCGGCCAAAGGACGAAAAGGGCCGCAAAGCGAAACGAAGCGGCGCGGCGCCGTTTAACGCAGGCACAAAACGTTTCCAGGTTTCCAAGCCCATGCAATTAATAATTATCGTGTGTATAAATTTCATGGGCAATTGCCAGAGAGAGAGAGAGAGAGAGAGAGAGAGAGAGAGAGAGAGAGAGAGAGATGAGAGACAGAGAGCAGGAGAGGCCCAGCGGAAGCTTTGCGTGGGCGAGCCTGTGCGCCGGCGCGTCTTTTGCCTTGAACGAGGCGAGGACGCGGCCCTGGTGTAGAAAGCACTGCTTAAAAAACCCTAAAGAAAAACCCCAACCCTTTCCCCTTTTAGAGCAGTCCTTGCCCTACCCCCGCACTCGCCACCGCCCCCATCAGCTGCTCTGCTGGAGCCGCAAAGTAAATTTGTGAATGGTTAATGAAAACTTGCCCAAAGAAAGAAAAACAACTACAACAGTCGAGCGGAGAGGGTGCTAGGCAGTTGCCGGTGTAGGGGCAAGGGTAGGGGTAGTTCCAGGGGTTGGGGTGCAGAGCTGGTCGGTGTGCTGGCTCATTACATTTAATGAACAGGTTGCCCACGGGGGCCAGGTGATGGGCAAATGTCATAAATTGCTAGCAAGTTGAGTCTACGACTAGGGCTAGCTGTAGTTGGGGTGGGGGTAGCTACTTTGGGGGCGGCTTTTCTCTATATAAATTTACATATATATATAGGATATTTACACGCAACATTTGAGCCGAGTTCACCAAATATTTACAGTGATTCGGTGGAAGCAGAGCCGAAACAACTTTCATAATTTGTGGAAGCCCAAACCCCAAATAGGGCTAGACGGAGTGGGAGGGGGTGGCAAATTAATGAACCTTGAAAAATGTGTTAAAACTTTTTTATTATTGTCATTGCATTGATATATGCACATATAGACAGCTCTATACATGTACATATACCCCACATACATATCTATATAAACTGCCTCTGAATGTGGGACGGACCAAAAGAGGGCATAGCTCCACACAGTTCGGAAGCGTCTAGAAAGGTAGAAGTTTCCAATTAAAAAGTTCTCGAAGTACAATGAAATTTTATTTTAGTTCCGATTAAAGGAATTTGTATCGACTCAAAAGACGCAATCCAAAGGAAGTGAAGAGGATTTGACTTGGGAACAATAGTTGAAGAATTGGCATTCAGAGCGACCTTCGAGAGGAAATCGGGTGGGAAGCCGAAAGCTTAGAAGGGTTGAACGGTGTTGGAAAGAGGATATTATAAAAATGATAGGGGAAGAGAAAAGAGATTTGGAAAAGAGCAGAGAAGAAAGCGAGAAAGAGTTTAGAGAATAATAGTTATAAAAATAAAGAGAGAGAATCCAGCGATTGAGGTCGAGAAAAATATAGAATGACAATCAAAGAGGGAATGTGTGCTGGGGACAGAGAGATTTGAAATAGAGAATATGGAGAGAAACACTGATAAACAGAGGGAGGACACAAATAGAGACAGAAAGAGACAGATGCTAGGAGCGCAGAGAGAGAGAGAGAGAGTTAGATTGTTAGATTGGGATAGAAAGGTGGAAGGAGTAAACAGAGAAAGGTAGTAGTAATGAAAGAGCACATAACACAGAGGGATAGAGAGAGAGAGAGAGAGAGAGAGAGAGAGAGAGAGAGAAAGAAAATCCTTAGCTATATATCTGGATATGTGCAACAACTTGTTGAACACCACAAACAACAATTTGAAATATTTTTGATTAGCAACAAAAGCGAATGTAGGAAACGGCAGAAAAGAACAAGAACACAGAAGTAAAAGCAAAACAAAGAACATGGCAAAAATGTTTGGCGGGTAATAAATTATTGGAGCTGGAAACTTTTTAACTTAAAAGTTGTTCTTGGTATTTGTTGTTGTTGTTGTTGCTGTTGCTGTTGCTGTCGGTTGTTAGCCAAACAAATGTAATGCCAGCACAGTAGAGTTCATTATAGCTAGTAGAACCATATATGCCCTACAGAATGTTATGTGAGAATGGGATACAATCTATGTCAGACAGAAACCAATAGAAGAAAAGAGAATTGCCATTTCAATTAATTTCAATCTGTGATGAATAAAATAAAAGTAAAATTTCCTACTATATACTATGTATATCTAAAAATATTTTTTTATTACTATTTTCTTTTCTTTCAAATTTATTGTTTTTTTTACCCTGAGCCCATCGAAAATGGAAAATCAGGGTATAATAGTTTTGTTAAAAGTATGTAACAGGCAGAAGGAGGCGGATGAGGCAGACCCCATCAAGTATATATATTCTTGATCAAGGTGACGAGAGTAGTTGATATAGCCATGACCGTCCGTCCGTCTGTCCGTTTGTTTGAATACGTCGATTTTCGAAGATATAAGAGCTAGACACTTCATTCATTCATTTGTGTTCGATTCGTATATTGCACGCGTAGTACGAGTTTATTTCAGAAATTCTATAACTTTTATATTTCCAAAGCTATCGATAAAAATATTTACCGAGAATCAGTTATCAAATTATATCTCGTTCATCTTTACAGTTAGAGTCTCCAAGTCTTTGGCATATATATAGATACTAATTTAATACAATTTCGGTTTATGTCAGATTCCCAATTCACCCTCATACCACCAAACGTATAAAAAATGTACTTCAAATATAAAAATGTACTTCAAATACTAAAGACATGCAGTTTGCTTTGGCATATAGATATTAATGTCATGATCATAATCTGAACATTTGATTGGGATTGTCCGTTTAGAAACAAAATTATTATTATATATTATATTATATTATTATTATATTATATTATTAATCAAATATTATTTGTTTTTTTTTTTTTTTGCATATTTATTGACTTTTTTTTTTCATTTTTCTACTAACACTACAGTTTCTATTACTCTCAATGTTTACATATCTATTTCGCGGAAATGGTTAAATTGAATTCGAATTATGATTTTTCAAAAATTTTCTATTTGCTAGAGAGAACGCCGTTCTAGTTTTTCGAATTTGAGGTAGTATTGCAGCACGACTATTTTCATGAAATAGGTATATAGATATATGGGTAGGACTTTTCATTGCAACCATTTGATGGTATATAGATCCTTTGTTGTAATTTCTATATATTCGAACAACTGAAAGCTCATTGATGAGCACTCTTTATTATATATATATTGATTTGGTTGATCAATAAGCACTCATTTCAAAGCTCTGTTTGACCAATGATATAAACATATATTTTTACTCGGATATACTCGAGCTATATAAGCAATTTTTGTTAAGATTTTGCTTTAGACTATATTAGAATTGCCAGCACTTTGTCAGCTAGCAGATATGGCCAAAAGACGTCTGTATATTGTATAAATGCTGCTGAGAAAGTGGCTTTGTATAAAAGTATATCTGTTGAATATGCTCTATATTTCAAAGTATTTATTGCAGCAAAATACCCTATGAAATTGGGGCAGTTGAGGAGGAGTTCTGATAGAGCTGGCAAAGAAAAAGTGAACAACGGGAATGCGCAAAGAAATGCTTGAGATTTGTTTAATTACATCCGGCATAGTCACAGCTACACACACACACACACACACTCGCAGGTGCATACACACAGGTAACACCCACACAGGTGCACACACACACACACACATGCACTGTATGCCGCTAAGCATGCCACGAAAAAAAGGGAAAAACTACGACTCGTGGGTGGTTCGTTTTCTACATTTGGTGGATTGGGTGGGCCTTGCGTGGGTGGGTGGGTTGGCGGGTGTGCCATGCACTTTGGGGGTTGTTGTGGTGGATGTACTTACGATATCCATTGGTATATGCCAGACACCGTTAGCTCACCCTTGTCCTCGAGGGCGTATTCGATGAGTTCCGTGTATGTAAACGGTGGTTTCTTCGGCCTGCTTGTTTTGCGGTGGTTGGTGGTGCGGTGGGCGCCCACATCGATTGGCGAGAGAAAGAGAGAGAGAGAGAGAGAGAGAAAGAGAGAGAGTGGGTAGAGTGAGTTAGAAAGTACGTCAAATAAATATTTATTAAAATGGAGTTGCGTTCGATGAAGCAGAATTTTTGAATAAGTTTCGAATTCTAGTTGAAAAATTTAGATTATATAGAGATAAATATATGTATATCTGTTAAAATATGTGCTACATATCAGTCAATAACAAGCTACTCAAGGAATTTAAAATATTAATAAATAAATCACAGAGTTTATTAGGAACTGCATGAACATATTACAAAATCGTTGTTTCAGATCTATCAAAAGTAATTTGGTTCCATAAAACTTGTTGATCTTTGCCCTAAAACTGTTCAAGTTTATGATTCTCGCTTGATCAGACAAGCGCCCAATGAAGGGCATAGAAGTCTATTAAGTGCTTTCCATTGAGGATAATCTTCGAGATTTAAGAGAAAGAGAAAGTGTCGCTCTTTTGGATAGAGAGAAATCGGCAACAGAAATAGGCAGAGCGAATTTCTTTTATTTAGATTATCCCCAGCTTGATCGTTGACAAACTTGGGCGCTTAGGCCTATTGTCTCTCAGTTTTCCTAGTTTCCCTAGAGCTAAGTTAACAAAACTTGTATTCAAATTGAATTTCCTCTGATTTGCTGTGGAGGCGACCTAGACTCCTCCCGGCTTGGACTGATCTTTACAGAGAGACTCTCATTGAAGCTATCTTTCCTAAGGACATTCGACTTCATTGAAACTGAAGAGAGCTCTCTAGAAGACTTTTTCCTAGCTGGGGCAGTCTTGCTTTACAGATACAAATATAGCTAGACAAGGCTTCTTCTGGACCTATGGCTTCCATGAGAGCTCTTCTCTCAAGTTTTGCTCTTGTTGTTGGGAGAAATCACAGCTTTCTAGGCCTAGGCATTCGTACTCGTATAAACTGTTTCTTTCGGGCTAAACCTATATCTATCTTATTATGAGATTAGCATATCTATTCCGACTAGATTGATCTTTATATCTACTCAGCAGTCTCCCTATATATGTAGATCACTCTTCGCTCAGCTTGGACTCGTCTTTGTCTTCTCACAAGTTCTGTATCACTTTCTACTTACGCCTTGGACGCTGTATCCTCGACAACAACATGCTCGGCGACAATCATGTCGTTGGCGTCCATCTCCGAGGTGACCTCCATTACCAATTCCTCGAACTTGCGTCCGGCTTTGGTTGGTGTCGCTGTTGTTGCAGCTGTTGCTGCTGTCGCTGCTGTTGCTCCTGTTGCTGCTGCTGGGGCTGTTGTTGGTGCTGCCGTGGTTGAGGAGTTGGAGCAGCTCTTGGGCGAGCCGCGTTGTTCCAGCTGCGAGCAGTGACTGTGGCTAGAGTTCGATGCTGACGCGGATGCCGGCGAGGCCGAGCTGCAGGGCGATGCGCTGGCCATGTGAGCAGTCGTCGCAGCTGTGGGCGTGGCTGCCTCCAGGCCAACGCCTAGCCGTGCCATGCCGCCGCCCACGTCGGGCGAGAGATGCGGAAATTCGTCGAACTTGAAGTTGAGCAGCCACGACAGATTCTTGTCCTCAAAGTCGGGCTCCGGCGAGCAGCGAGCTAGGCAGGTCAATGAACGGGATTGCGACTGAGCTGTGGGCTGTGCCTGTGACTGTGACTGGGACTGCTGCTCATGCTGCTGCTGCTGCTGCTGTTGCTGCTGCTGCTGCTTCTGTGTGATGGGCACCAGGAAGTCACTGCCAGCGGCCGCCAGATGGAGCTGCTGTTCCGCCTGGGACTCGAGTTGGTTTTCCGACTGAGTCTGCATGGGCGGCAGCGTTGCGTTCAGCTGCGAGATCTCCGTCTGCAGCCCCGTCGTATAGCGATGATCCAGCTCGAGCAGCTCGCCCGCCTGCCAGCCCCCGGCATCAGCCTCCATGGGCGCCGTGGGCGGCGCGCAGTAGGAGGCGGCGGGCACCAGCAGCTGATTGTCGTAGGCAAACAAATCATTGATGAACGCAGCTCCAGCCGTGCCGCTGGCGCTCGTATCCAGCTGCAGCTGAAAGCACAGATCACCGGCTGCTCCGACACCGACACCGACACCGAGACCCACTCCAGCACCAACGCCGACGCCGTTCACGTCATAGTCCAGGTGACGTTTCTTCCAGGGATTCGCGTTGAGCTGCTCGTAGGGCTCCTCCAGTTGTGTTTCGTATTTGCGCTTGAGGAAGTTGAATTCGCAATTCGAGTTGCTGGTGTTGTTGTTGTTGTTGTTGTTGTTGCTGGAACTGTGCGTGGAATGCTCAGTGGAATGCGGCTGTCCAGCTGAGCTGCTGTTGGGCCCATTGACGGGCATATTGACAATCATTTTTCGCTTGCTTTCAGACTTCTTCTTCTTCACTTTTCACACGAATTTGCACGTCAATTTTTCTTTCACGTGGTGCACACAGAACAAACAAAAAAGAAGCACAAACCGCGAGAGCGAGAGACAGAGCGAGACAGAGCGAGAGAGAGAGAGAGAGAAAGCGGGAGAGAAAGAGAAATTTGCGTTTTTTTTTTTTTGTTTTTCTTTGGTTGAGGCCAAAGGAAACTTTTGCGCGTTTGGTTTCCGTCTCGCGCTGCGACTGGCCACGGAATGCGGCTGAAGGATTTGACGGAAGCAACATTTGGCCAGGACCTGAGCACTGCCAGGATGGGCAGCGACTGCGGCAGCGGCAGCGCCATCTCTCTGTCTCTCTCGCGCTCATTACCCGTGCGCATTCAGTCAAGCACAACAACTATCGATGAACCCCCTGGCCAACCAAAACCCTAACCCGAACCCGAACTCAAACCCAAACCCAAACCCGAGCCTACGACCTTTTAACGGTACTCAAAAGCGTGCTCTTTCGCATACCCTGTAAGCCCTGTGGCGCAATGGGGTTTATTGCTTGTGCAAGATAGTTGCTAAGAATTCAAATTGCTTAGTTAATGAATATACCGCGTTTTAAACGGTTCGAATGGGGTATATTCATTCGATTGTCTATATGCAGCCTGTTCGCATTTCGGGGTATATTCCGATGGGGTTTGATCTACATATCATTGTAGATATTATAGCTTTTGTGTACTAATCACGAGCATCTTTGAGAATTTTGGAGTCAACGAAGTCAAATGGAGCTAATTCTATTCAGATGCTTGAAATTTTGGTCAACCAACTGCCTTGAGTAGTCAGAAGGGGTATATTCATTGCAGTTTTAGTCAGTCCGCGTTGCAAGCTATAGTCGAATAGGGTATATACATTTACTATTTGGATAAAGTATGTACTGTACGCAAATGGGGTATCTTAGTGTGGCACACGTATTGAGCAGCTATTTTAGATCCAAACTGCTCATTATTTGCAATATGGATAGTTGATATATAGTTGATATCTCAAGTAATCCATTTATGGGATGCAAATACCTTAGCTGCCTGAGATGGCTTGAGTCGAGAGATTGCTTGATCAGCGGCGTCTGCTTTAGTAGCTGCTTAGCATGTTATAGCATTATAGGGTATTTGCAAGTCGCGCATGACCCCACTGCCAAATCACTCTAACTTCGTGCTAGCTTCTCTTTGGTTCTGCTCGGTCGCGTTTTGCCCATAATCGAACATGTGCCACAGAGCTGAGCTTATGCATGAGTGTGCGTGTGTGTGTGTATATATATATATATATATATGTGTATATTCCAAAGGCAATTTTGAAGACTTGACGACATGACGTAGGGGAGGGCGTTCAATGAAGCGCCTAATCGAACACCCTGTAGCAGACAGCCTGTCGAGCTGCCTCGCGCACAGGTGTTGCGCAGTTGCTAGTAGACCGAAAGAGAGGGAGAGAGAGAGGGAGAGAAAGAAAGTAACTGATAGAGAATTCATCTCTAGAAAGATATAGAGAGAGCGCTTGCCCAAGTCTAGAAACATAATATTTGTTGAGAGCATTACGAAAGATGCAATAGAACTGAACTAATTTCAGTTTCAGTAATGTAATTGACTAGAAAGAAAGATTCCATAACTCGTTTCTCTTCGAGTTGCTGGCATAAATAGAGCTTTAAGAAACATATCATTGCATGCAATCCACGCAGAGCACGTAATACCAAATATTGCCCATAAACTTGCAGAATTAGTGAGTTCTTGGAGTGGTTTTTAGATCGGAAATGCTGCAGCCCAGTCGAGGAAGCGAGCGCTAAGCGTGATTCATAGCGCACGAATGTTGAGAGAGAGAGAGAGAGAGAGAGAGAGAGAGAGTGAGAGAGAGAGAGAGACAGAGAGAGTGAGAGATGCGAAATGAAACACTCGTCAAAAATGGATTAGAAGCCGACGCATTTGGGACTCCCGGCTAAAGTCGACAAAATAAAATAATAATTGAAAACAAGAAACAAATTTTTTTTCTGATGCGAAGCGAAGTGCGAATACTCTAACCAAGGTTATATATAATGAGATATATTATGATCTACTTAGTGGTATATGCAGATGTGTAGAGAGAGTATGGATTGGCAGACATACGTAGTATTAGATATATAGATATAAAATTAAATATTAGATATAGATGCCAACAAATACCAATGGGATTACTTGACTCACGCGAACGAGTGAGAAATGAAGTGAAAGAATATGCATATATGTTTATGTATGGAAAATATTATTATATAATATAAGTTAGGCAAATACATATTTGAGACAACATATTGGATATGATTTTGTATAATTTAGGAACAATAGGCCTAAACTCTGTCTCGTTCGAATATAGACTAGAATAGAATCAGCTTCGTAGGTTGTGTTCCGCTCTCGAAAGTCTGATAGGGGAATCCAGCCTTAACTTGTATATACATCATACATCAGATAATACAACACATCTGTGCATACGTACATAGCTCTATGTTTTCCCGAATTGCTCCGACAGCTTATTCAATCAGTCTCATCGCAGCTCTGCTAATCATCATGCCGCACCTTTCCCTTTCACTCGTCATACTCTACACACATGTTGAAGATTAAGAAGCAAAACTTGTTTTCATGCTCACCTCGCCTCTGCGGCCCACCCTCCGCTCTCCTCCTCTTCCTTCATCCACCCTCCTGCGCTGGACGTGATAAGAAGACGTTGCGCTGCGGCTGCTGCGATCAGTTGTCGGTTGTACTCGGAGAAGAGCAGTAGTCGGCGGAGAGGAAGACGAAGCAAAACAAAAATAAAGCAAAAGTAGAAGTAGAAGAAGAAGAAGAAGAAGCAGAAGAGGTAGGAGCAACAGAAGATGTCGAGCTTAAAGCATTCGCTTTTGCTTCTCTTGGTGTGCCTTGTGGCCTTGGCTGCTGTTGGCTCCGGCTCCGGCTCCGGCTCCGGATCTGGCAAGGGACGTAAAAAGGGCGTGACATGCCCGCCCACCAAGCTGAAGCGTCAATGGGGCGGCAAGCCGGCGCGTGGCGTCAATTATCAGCTGCGGCCCGTACGCTTCGTGGTCATCCATCACACGGTGACGTCCGAGTGCAGCAGCTTCATTGAGTGCGCCGGCATATTACAGGGTATGCAGGGCTATCACCAGGCAGAGCTGAACTACCACGACATTGGCTACAAGTGAGTGCGCTACAGGGTATAAGGTACAGGGTATTTCGGCCTTTACAGGGTGTCTCGATGGGCTTCTACTTATGAACTACAGGGTATTTGGCATTAGGCTAGGCTCACACATTTTACAGGGTATTTTTTGATATCAACTCTTTTTACATTGCATTTCTATTTATGCTCGATCCAATACCCTCCAGTTTCCTCATAGGGAATGATGGACTGGTTTACGAGGGCACCGGCTGGGGCGTAAGAGGCGCCCACACCTACGGCTACAATGCGAACGGAACGGGCATTGCCTTCATCGGCAACTTTGTGGGTGAGTAGAGGTGGTTCGCATCTCTTAACATCTTCTGAAACTTCCTTCTGCTTCTCGCTCCTCCTTTTTTCATTAGATAAGTTGCCCTCGGCAGCAGCTTTGGATGCTTGTCGCAAGCTGTTGGAGTGCGGCGTTAAGCTGGGCGAGCTAAGCGAGGGCTATTCCTTGATTGGAGCGTCTCAGGTGATATCCACAATGAGTCCAGGTCTGACGCTCTATAATGAAATACAGGAATGGCCCCATTGGCTGTCGAATCCATAGAGCGAGAGCGACAGAGAGATATGTATATATAGACAGAGACAGACTGGGAGCAAGAGCATAAATTTGTACTATTCATATTTTGTTCTTGTTTATTTAAAGTGGGTTTTTCCCACAGCGAAATTGCTAATAATATTCATTTAATAAAAAACAAACACAAACAGCTGCTGATAACCTTTTTCAAAAGTTCGCGCAAAATTGAGAAAGTAAACTTACGGATCGATAAATGTTCAAGCGACACTGGCATAGGACAACGCGTTTTGAAAGTTCGCGCACATATAAAAACTATCGCTAAACATTACATTACGATATATACTAAACAATATAAATTACTGCTCAGTAGCCAAATCGTGCTTAGCAAAAGATTTCAGGAAATGGATTAACGCAATATAATTTGCATATAAGCAGCTAACAAATTATTTAACTAAATTTGATTTAGAAATTCAATTTTTAATTGTTCCCAGTTTTTTACGATATAAACAGCGCCATTTGGCCAGGTAGCGTAGAGAAACAAAAACTTTGACGCCCTCTAGCGGCAAACAAAAAAAGCCAAGGAATTTAAATGGCGCGATTTCACACGAATTGAAATATGTGCTCCTCTGAATATAAAAAAGTAAACTAGAAATATTAAATGCTACAAATGAAAATTGAAATATGATCTTGCATCGTATTGTTCTTTTCTATGCTGTTTCTTTTTGATTTTAAATTCAGCTCATTTTGGCGCCAACTAGCGCAAAAGAGAGCACAACAAAAGACAGTATCTTTTCTAGCCGGTATTTATTGCAATTGGCGCTACCTTGCACTTACATTGCTGTAGTTTATGCATTTTTAATCTAAAATTCCAATTAATTGTTTATTTTGGTACGAACTTTGATTCAACTATTCATGTAACTTTAAAACCAGCGTTCGATGTTAATTTCAAATGCTGCTAATTTTGGCGCCATTCGTTCGATACTCACCTGGCGCAGTATTTTTCGGTCGTGGTATCTATCGTACACACATGTTGCATTTCGACCTGCCTCCAATGGGGAAAACATAAAAACAGTTGTTGTGTCGCTTTCGAAGAGAAGAGTTGTTACGCGCGCTCAGCTACCGGCAATTGGTTTTTATTTGACTTTTACGATTCTCGCGCCGATTCTTGTTTTTTTTTTGTTGTGTGTTTGTGTTTTATGTTTGTTTTTGTGCCGAGTGAAAAGCAAAAACTACTGCAAATGCAAATATTGCAGTGCAGTTAAATACAGTTACGCGAAATACAAAATAACTGCACAGAAAAGCAAAGCAAGCGACAAAATTCTGTTTTTATGTGTGCGTTTGTTGGTTTTGTTTTGTTTTTTTTTTGGTTGATGTGCAAGTGAAAGCGTGTGAAAAATATTCACCTTAACGTTCGACACGCTGCGAGGCCAAAGTCAAAGCCGCAGCCAAAGCCAAAGCCAAAGCCAACATTAAAACCAGCATCAAAACAAAAATCAAAATCAAAATCAAAGGTCTCGGCTACTTATCAGCGCTCTCGCTCGCTCTTGGAACATTGCGGCGTATCCTGCGGTCAACCGAAACTTCCGTTATTAACTTCCATACGCTATATAACCGCAACTGTTGAGTCTGCGCAACAGTTGATCAACAGTTTCAGACAGTGCACAGAGGTAAGCAATTGGAGCGCTTATTGGAAGAAGTCCAATTAGACGCGGGCAACTGCAGCGCTTGCGCTAATTGGAATGAGCATACAATTTATTGATAAGCGCAAATTAAGTGAGATGCGCCTATGCAATGCCAATTGGAGTTGTTTTAGTTTGAATTGGATTTGCTATTGGACATGTGCTAAGAGATGTTAATAGTTATGGATGCAGATATTATTCGTTTTTCGTTTCATTATATACTTGATGAGTTTATAAAATATTTTCAAGCTTGTCAATGCTTATCTCTCATTATTCAAAGAATCGGCTTGATATTTGGTTTGATGCCAACAGTCAAGTTACCATGCTTAGTTAGCTGGTTTCAGTTTTTGGCATTGTGAAGCCTTGGCAAAATGTGCTCTTTAGCCATTTACAGTTATTGATCTTTGGTTCTCGGCGCATTTTCGGCAAGCTCTCAGCTTTTGGATCACACATCAATCAACATGAGATATTTTGATTTCATGGCCTTTGCCGATTTTTTCACTTTTTTTTTTTTGTAATCGAGTCAATTTTCTTGTTGTTGTTCGGCTTCGTTCGACATCTTCTCTGGGCTTTCGGGGTCATCAACTCTTAATGTCTCGCAATTTTTGCCAAAAAACGTCGACGTCGTCGTCGTTGTTATTGTTGTTGTTGTTGTTGTTGTAAAGCCATGTACGATATGGCAATTGCGTAAAAGACAAAACCGAAAACTAAAACAAGTAGAAACACAAATCGTACAGATTTGTCTTGATACCATTTCGTCTGTACGTGCATTTGCTCAACTCCAAAATGGTAATAAAAAAACACACACACACACACACATACACGTAAACGCTGTACACAGTTAATGAATGAGCAACAAATTTCTCTAACTTAAAGTTAATGCTCTGTTTTAAAATCGATAAATATCGATAGGTATTACAGGGTGTCTCTCAAACGCATTACTCAATCACCTACCTCAAAATGATCTTCTGATTGTGTGTGTGACTTTACAGGGTATGAGTCAGACGCACATGCTCGATATTATAGTTGAATTGGAATGTGTCTGGCTGGACTTGATTTTTACGGCTTCGGCGTCTCGATGCGTCTTAGATGCGTTTTTGGTCAAGTGAAATTCGAAATTCGAGATTCGATGCATTTGCATAATCGCCGCGCGCCCCGGGCCAAGACAACAGGCGACAGCGTCTCATAACCTCAATCGAGCAGACAGCCAGACTCAGCAGACTCGGCTCTGCCAGGCCCACACAGGCCTAGCCGCACTTCCAGTCTCCACTTCCAGCCTCCAGTAAATTGCATTGCGTGTAATTTGTTGTCCCCAATTGCGTAAAATTTACGCAGCGGCTGTCGCCCCAACGATTTTCACCTGCCTTGCAGCAGCTACACCTGCCCATCCCGCTCCTCCAGCCAACCTCCATCACATGTTGCTTGTGAAACTGCCGTTAAATGCGTCTGCACCAAAAATATTTGTTAATGAAGCTAAAGCGCAGCTCGAGTCGAACTACTCGCTCATGGTACTCAAACGGCTTATATCGAGAGTGTTAAAAAAATCGGAAAGAGAGAGAGAATGAAACAGAGAGAGAGAGAGAGAGAGAGAGAGAATTTGATATATCATATCATCATCATCATTTTCTATCCATATCAATATCAATATCTCGCTAAGTATTAGAGCGAACTGTCTGCTAAACGAGCTAAATAAAGCTAATATTGACGAAGTCCAAGTCTAAGCCTAATAAAATGGGTACGTAAACCTTGAAAAAAAGTAATAGAATATTTGACGAATATTACGGATAACTGCCCCAGATCCTAGTAAAACTGGAATAGAATCTTTTCTTCTTTCGCATATATGAGCTTGATTCTGAAGGCTATGAAGGTAGAATATAAATCCGTTTCATGTTGACTTTCTTAAATATCACAGATCTCGAGATCTCGAAGGTAATAAAGAGAGACGGAATATATAATGTGTAATTTTATAATTTAGATTTAATAATTTAAGAACATATCATTTCCAACAGTAACTATTCATTGAATTTGCATCTTGGTAGACCAATCCCAAGGTATCGGAACAAAATAATACTTAAGATCTCTTGCCATATGTGTAACTCTTCATTGAATTTGTGTATCTCATCTTGCGTAACTCTTCATTGAATTTGAATCTTGGTAGAACGATCCCAAGGTATCGGAACAAAATAATACTTAGGGTCGCTTGCGCTTTCGGCTATGTGCCATATTGTAGAGATGAGCTTCGATCTCGGGCTCTCTGAAAATACGGAACTCGGGGTTCCCTTTAGTGGCCACCGCTAAATCGAAATCGCTAGCATATAAAGTTTTGTCCAACGCGTAGGCCAAGGTGTTGATGGCCAGGCTCACAGTCCTGTCGAAGCCCATTCTACGTTGGTACATATCATCCAAGTAGGAATTGCCGCGCTCCTCTTCGGTGCCGAAGACACCGGCGCGATAGCCAATGGACTCGCCCGACGGATCGCTGCCATAGATCATCGGGCCGAAATGATTATCGTAGGCGATAAAGATTAAGGTAGTGGCCAGCGGACGCGTCGAAGACTTCTGACTGCCTGCTTGATGTCTGTCCGCCGTGCGGCTGCATAGCAGATTGATCGGTATCGGATGTGCATACTTCACACTATACTTTCTAGCCTCCCTGTATAAATTGGTTATCAGCAACTTGCCATCGGCTTGAGATCCGAGCATCCCACATCCCACTTCTTCGGTTATAGTATACAATCGGTTCGCAGTGCGTGGATCGACTAAGTTAGATATGGGCTTCTTCTGAATGGCCATCACCACACAGGTGCAACCCGTTATGGCGACCAAAGTGCGATTATCCCGCTTTACTGCCTTCTTTGCGTATTCCACTTGGGTCAGATACCCATCTACGGAGAAGACGTTGACGACTCGGTCCAGACAATAGTTCACCATGGCTAGCGCTCTTTTAAAGTGTACAAAGATATTAACGATTTTATATCTTTATACAAAATATATACATACACCCGGATGTATATATCGACTGAATGAAGTTCTCTGAACTCACTCCCTTATATAGGCAGAGCTGTTTGACATTCTAGTCAAAGGGCTCTCTGCTTATCATCGATAGCACTGTAGGAATAACTCAGCTCACCGAAAAACTTGCACAAAGCCAACTCGATTCATCGTAGATGAAATGGAGTCTGAAAGTTGAAAGTCTGGAACTTGATTTGAAGTCCTGCAAGCGAATGCAATTCAATTGTCGTCGTTTATTGTTAGTATTGTAATCATCATATTATATTATTAGGCATTTGTCATTATCATTTGTCATTATCATTAGCTATTAGCTCTGTGACTCTATTAACTAACTGTTCTCGTTCCATTGAAGCACTTAAGGCGGAAAGCAGCAGAGCGAAGATCGTTTGAGCTCCGAAGCTACAAAGCTAGGGAATTACGGAGTATGTTAATTTAGCAATTGTTCAAAAAGACTTTGACCCATAAAACAGGGAATCAAAATGCTATAGAGAGAGTGTGGGGGGGGGGGGAGGTAGCGGGAGAGAGAGAGAGGAAACTAGATTGAAATTGAAAGAAGTGAAATCATTTGGCGATTACTATTGAGAGAGTGGGAGAGAGAGAGAGAGACAGATAGTGGGAAATAGAGAATACAGGGACATATCAACAAAGGGAAGAAGGTAAGAGAGAGGTACAGAAGGAGAGAGCAAATAGTACACATACAGAGGGATAACTAGAGACAGTGCTAGGGAAAGACTGAAAGAGAGAGAGAGAGACTGTGTACATAGAGAGCGATTAAACATACCAAAGGTCTATTGCTCGAGCGATTCTCAGCGCACAGCTCGGCATTCACGCAAATCAGCTCAACATCAATTCAAACTAAAAATCCATCCGGAGAGGGGCTGTGGAAGTGGGGATGGGTTGGTAGAGGTTGACGTAGAGAGTAAGAGTAGCTGGCGATCAAGTTGGGGGCAGTTGGAACATCAAGTGCATAAATAGCTGCAGCAATTCAAGCTCCAGCGGCAACAGCAATGTAATTTGGTGCTCTCCTCTCATTCCACTTGACGCCCCCGCCGCGCCGCCCTTGTGCCGGCCCTGTTGTTTCCAAGGAAATTTTCAAATATAAATTGTAACAAAATTCGATTGGAGGCAAATGTGTTTGTGCTTTATTATATAGCCAGGCTAACTGATAGATCGGCCAGGCACGCGTTGAGATTCCTATACCCTAGCCGAAGAGTTGGGCGCGTGCAGGTCTTGATGGACTTGCCGTCTACTGAGATCATCAAACATACATACTTATATCTATATATTTATGGATATGGCTTTATTGTGTTATTTGATATTGTGTCAGATTTTATGCTCTTTTTGTTTATCTTAATAGAGTGTGTATTTATTTTCTGGTTATAGGGTATACTTTGCTATTTGACTTACCGCCACGAACACATTTTTAGCTTTTATGGCTCGCTCTTTCCTCTTCCTTTTTTTTTCTTTTTTTGGCATCTCGTTACGCAGCGTCCAGTGTAAACAATAAACAGATCTTGGAATATGCTGCATACGCACCTCACACCCACACGCACACACACACACACATGCATGCATGCATGTGCTTCACCTACATACACATATGTATATGCATACATGCAGTGCATGCTGATTCGCTGGCATCTGACTATAAGCAACAAAAACTATTCAAATTGATCGCAGACTTCATAAAGAGCCATTTCTCCGTCTCGTTTCCACTCCCACTCACACTCTGGCTCTCTCCTTTCCGCTTTGCACTGTGCTGGCTGCAATTTGAAGTTTGCTTGCTTGCACAGCCACAACAACAGCAAGTTCTCAAATTCACTTTACCAGGCAGCATGTTGCTTTCTCCCTCCCACACTCACACGCTGTTCTGTTCTTTTCCTTCTCTACTCTCTTTTAGTAACAATTGTGTTCCTCTCCCCTTCCCACTTTCGTCAGTGCCTCTCTTCTACTCCCTCGCTCTTTACTGCTAGCTGCAATTGAAATTCGCTCACACACACACACACACGCACGTGCAAACGGCAATTGTTGAAATATTGAAAATTAGTAAGGCTCGTTGGTCCAGGGGTACGATTCTCGCTTCGGGTGCGAGAGGCACTGGGTTCAAGTCCCAGACGACGAGCCCAAGTGTGATTTTTTCTTATTCTTATTCTTTTTGAATTATTATTATAATAATAGAGATTGCTAACGCGGTGCGAGAGGTCGCGGGTTCGACACCCAAACGATATTTGTATTTTCTTTTTTTTTTGTTGTGTTTCTATTTGAAACATTATGAAAAGAGATTGCTATCGGCGGCTCGTTTAGCATTCATCTTTCTGTCTTGCTATTCTTCTCAGTTCCATTAGAGAGTGCCGGTAGAAGCAGTGGGGGAGGCAGCATACCATATCAACCATTTGTCATTTGGCCACAGTCAGCGCTTTGTGGTGGGCGTCGCCGAGCTTATCGACTGAGGGGGCGTGATGAACTGTAACTGTTGAAGAAGAAGCAGCAGCAGCAGCAGCAGCATCATCATCTTTTTCATCTTCATCATCATCACAATGATCATCTTCATCACGTTTGCTTGGCTGTAATTATATGTTTTCTGTGTCCGATCTTCGTTGTGTTGCGTGTCGTTTTCTTGTCTTTCGTTTTTGTTTCTTCTGTTTCTCTGCTTTTTTGTTCCTTTTCTCGCATTTTCGTTCAGCACTCGAGGCGAACAAATTTCAACAACATCTCAACTAAGCCAACGATTGGACAGCTTCTTGCAGGAGCAATTCAACTTTATATTCCCAACTCACTTTGGAGTTGTTTTTCGTTTTGTTTTCTGTTTTTTGGTTTGTTAATCGATTTTAAATTGTAGATTGATTGATTAAGATATGAGCTGAGCAGCAAATGCAGCAGCTCTCGCTCGCCTGACTCCCTCTCCCTCCTGTCCAACACTTGAACTGCACTCCCACAATTTGTTCAAGTGGCTGCTGTTCAGCCTTGTTGCTTCTCACAAGCATTCGAATGATAAGCATATAGAGAGAAAGAGAGAGAGCATTCTCAATTGCATGCATCATTTGCTCATCAGAGTGGCATTTCAAGCGCATTTGCTTGTAGCTGTAATCATAAGTTAAGCGCTACTAGACGCTAGATGGCGCTCTAACAGCGGGTTCATGCTTGAAATGCTACTTTCCTCAATTAGTAGAAGAATCTAAAAACCATAAAATTCGTCTGCGGACGGAGAGGGAGAGAGAAATTGACATAGACTGAGAGATAGAGAGAGAGAGAGAGCGAGGCAATAGCTCTCAAGCTAGCTCAAAATAACAATTCTCTGCATCATTTTCTCATTAGAGACATTTCAAGTGATTTTCCATGAAGTTTTTAGACTGCTACTAAACTCTGCTCGACGCTAGATGGCGCTAGCATAGCAAGCCAGCTTTGTTATAAAGGCAACTGGGGCTCCGATTACACACCAAATTTCCGATGCTGTTTGGGTCTATTGCTTAATTTCCTCAGGCCACAGACCCGCTTACCTGGCTGCACCTGCAGCTTGAATAATAACCGTTAAATGCCTTTTGCCAGATCTCTTTTGTCCATTGTTTCGCTGTTGCATTTTCCACGCAACACAGATTCGAGTGAGATTGAGATGGAGACTCGGCGCAGGCCACCAAATTACGTTAATGATTAACGAATTCCTATATTCAATGGAGTGGATAAATATATATATATGAATATAAATATAATATTATATATATAAATTCACATACGCATATATGTTTAATAGATATCTTGCTATATATCCATTAAAATATGCAGCAAAGCATTTAATGTAAGAACATTTGAAGAAGGGTTTACTCGACCAGCAGACGCCTCGGAGTATCTGTTGTTCAGCGATTGGCAATGAGTTACTGAGGCGGTATCTGGATATAATCCTGGGATCAAAAAAGTGTGAGCGAAAGAGAGGTATTCGTTCGTATAACCTCAACATAATTTATAATCGATTCGCGTTCAATGTCTTGAGCTAAGCCTGTTCCAATATTAACTAAATATCAAATTTCAAGTGAAATAATTTAAGTGGAAAGAGAATAAAATATATATATAGCTGTAGGAATTGCTAGAAACCAATATGCCCTGCTTACATATTTACTCCACCTACAGGGTATACAGCAAAAAGAAACCCATTAAAAAATGTTAATTTCCATAAAAGAAACAAAAATGAAATGAGTTTCAGACGCTGGAGTGATACAGCACGTGGCTAAAAGCCACAAAAACGAGCCAACAAAAGACAAAAGCCAGAATTTATAGCTGAGCATATAATACATGCATATATACATATATGTAAATATATTTACATATATATATGTATGTATATAGTTTTGTTGTTGTCTTGCTTCTTGCGTGGAATGTATCACGGGCAGAGCTTTGGCTCAGTTTTGTGGCTGTTGATTTGCGGCCAAAACATATCAGAATGAACAGGCTCTAGAGCTGTGCTGCACGACTACCATATATACCCTGTAAATAATGCATTTTGTTACTAACTGACTAAAATGAGCTAGAGCAGCTTTAGGCTTCGCTTTGTGCTGTTAAGCCTAAGCAAATTGATATTTATCGATTGCTTTGCAAAGTAAATAAGCGAAAAGAAACTGAGTTGCGATTCTTATTAATATTCATCTAAATGTCTAACTGATCCATCTTATTAATCTCATTACTTATTCGTTGCCAAATCTCACTCCCCTGAGAGACGATCGATCTCTACAGTGTATACAAAGCGTCAACTTTACGTTGAATAGATTAACATAAACGCCCACGAGCAATCGATAGGCGAGACTTAATGCTAGTCGTAGTAGATCTTTAAGCACCTGAGTATCTAGAAAAGCATCTAAACTATCTGTTGGTATCTTTTGGAGCAGGCTGATTTATAGTTTCGGCCATAATTATCTGGTTTAAGGTGTTGCTAATAGCCCCAGCTATAGTCGTGGCTCGTCTAATGAAGCTCGCATTTGACAGCAGCTTGCATACCTCTCAACTGTTGCTCAATGGGCGGCTGCTGGGGAGGGGCAGCACGGAAGAGTGAAGTTAGCGACACGCAATTCTGGCAGCTGCGGTCGCGCCACACGCGAAGCTTTAGCATTTTCCATTTGATTGGCGCTGAGTTTTCCTGACCGAGCAGCATCGGAGATCGGAAACCAATGCGCGGCAAGATCGGTAATTGGGAAGTGCAGATCAGGCAGTAACGGAACGATCGAAGTTCTGTGATGGGAGATCGCTGAACCGATATAGGAGCTGGATAAACGAGTATCGAGAATCCAAAATCGACGCATCTGTATCGCAGTTTAATAAATGGAAAACAGAGAGTGGATCGTAGATCGAAGGTTGAGGATTGGGGAGTCGCAAAAATGGATGGGTTATCAGAGATTGGATATCAATGATCGCAGATTGAGAATTAAGGATTGCGGATCAGAGATCGAGGATTCATGGAATTTAGAGTTCCAGGACAATTAACTTTACTTTGTACTACAGATGGTCAAATAATTGCGATTCTTTTCACATCACATAACTATAAATTATACTCTCCGGCTGTCCATCTTTCTGCAGAGCTGCCTGTCAGTCACAATTCTCGATGGTCCGCAACTTCTCGATTTCGCGGTCAATCCCCTCAGCCCCGCCTCCTCCTTTGGCAGTCACTCTCTTTTCGCTTCTTACAGCATGCTCCATTGTTGTTGCTGTGGCTTTTGCGCATTTGACTTTCATGTTTGCTGAACAAAGACGCCCATTCTGCTTCATTGTCGCTTTGTTGGCCATCGTCAAGGCTATATTTAGAGGGTATATGAGCAGAGATAACGCCGTGCCACAGAAGTGAGCAGATAAACTAAGACTGTGGCTTAGACTTTGACTTGTCTGCTGACATCAGATGGCTGGCTTTTACAGGGTATTGCTGCAGTTGTTGCTGATTCCATGTTGCGCTGTGCAATTAAGCGGCACAGCTGCTGTCATCGGCGCCGCGTCTAATCAATCAGACATGCCCCAAGCTGCGAGCTGAGCACGAGGATCGGCTGTCGCATTAGATGCGCCCGACCGAGTGTCAAATTGATAGCTGAGTTGCAGCACAAGGAATGTGATTCCAAGCAGTTGTTGGGGCTAACCAATGACCGGGACAGCAGCAACAGCAGCAGCAGCAGCATCAGTGGCAGGGGCAGCCCAACTGCTGCCGCGTGGGCGGCATGAAATCAGCTCGGTGGAAGCATGTGGGCAGCAGCAACAACAACGACGACAACGACAAACGCCCCCAGCTGTATGCAGGCCCGTTAAATTGTCAAATTAGGAAGCGACTGAAGGCACAGAGTGGCCATACGTGGGCCTTTGGTCAGTGGAGCATTCAAATTGGTCTAGCAAAGATCGTAGCATGAAAAGAAGCTAAGGCAAACATTTCAAGCAGCTGCAGCGCGAATGCGATAGCTCTGCTAGCAGACCAAGAACATGAACAGGTCAATGCTGATGTCTCGAGCTGCTCGACTTATGCTGAAAAAGCCAAAGCCAAAAGGGAAAATTAATTTGTATAAATTGCTATTTGCTTAAGATATTCAAAGTATAAGCTGAAACTATAGTTCACGTAGCTATTTTCTAGCTAGTGCATATAGCCCTCTTCGCACTTTTTCTAGGGTACAACAGCAGCTGGCCGATTGAGGCCCAATCTCTGCTGCCCAGCTCGACACGTTCCATGCAGCAAGTCGATAAACAACACACACACACACACACACACAAAGTTGAGTAAGTAAATAGCTATACAGCATCGAGCATAGAGCATATGGAGAACTGCATTGTTTTCAGGGTCGGCAACTCGTTTGCTCATGCGAAGGCAAAAATGATGCCAACAGGTGCTCAACATTCTTGGCATAGTTACGCGAGAGCAATGCAATTGAAAAGGGGCAGAGAAGGGGGCTTCCAAGGGGACCTCTCTCTCCCGCTCCATTGTAATTGCGCAGTCAGCGCCTGGGAGGGGGGCGCTAAGAAAGTTGCCCAGAAATGCAACTCATGCCATTTGCTATGCGGCAAAGGAATGTTCATATAAGCAAATACGACTGCATACAAAAAGATTATTAATAATTATTGAATATAATTGATCTCAGCTCGAAGATCAAGCGATAAATCAAGCGATGCCAGGGCTATAGCATAATCTCAGTCAACAGGGAAGCATTTTTGCCATAGTCAAGTTCAACTCTACAAGTTGAGTTCCAGTGGCAACAAATTACTTGAGGTTCAAGTCTTCTGCAGCTCACATTTTCATTTGCCTAAATTCATTAGTCCCATCTCTTTCTCTCTTTCGCACTCTCAATTGCTTTGGCTTGGCTGATTGGTAAGGCAGCCGCCTCGTATTCGAGCAGCTCCTGGTTCGAATCTGCTCAGAGCGCGCTCTTCAAATATTTTTTTTTTTCCTTTTTTTTTTAACTTTTATATAGGTTTCGATTAATTATATGATTCATGCTCATATAATTGAACTAACATTCTTCTTCTTGAATTAAAATATACTACCAGCTCATCAGCATATAGAGTCGCGTCTACTGCTTCTTCTTCCATTTTTCTTTTGGGTCTACACAGCTTTTGGCTCTTTGTTTTGTTTGGCTTTTGTTGTGCATTATGTCACGTTTTTCGAGCTCCAACACACTCACACACGCGCGCTGAACTAGAGTTGGGCTAATGGAAATGCTGGCGCCAGCATCGCAATGCAAAGTGAACAACAACAACAACAACAACTTAATAACTGGCCAACAATTTGTTTAACAATCAGTGGGCTTTGTGTCTTGGTCAATTGTCTTCGTCGTCGCTTTATATACCCTTTGCATAGAGTTTTTATAGTTTTTTTGAGCAAATATATGTACAGGGCAGCAGCTAGTCGACCATTCTCATCCAGACTTTATAGCAGATTTTGCATGCAGCAGGAATGCTCATCGGTCTCTTAGGTAATTGTCGCCAATTCGTTGCGTGACTTCTGCTCAGTTGATGACCAACATTAGCAACCGACAACAGCAGCAACAACAAACACAAACAATAGCCCCAAGCATCCATTTGTGTGGCCTCGATTGCGGCATAGCCAGCAGCTACAGCTTGAGCTTTTCCTCTCTCTTCTTCCCACACTGACTGTCCTAGAATATAAGTCTCTTTGTTTTTGGTTAACTCGGAGTTATATATATCAAATTTACTATATATAGCAGCTTCCGATGTAAACATGTACTTCTAATATTCCACTTGTTGAAGAGCTCTCGCTGTACCTGAAGTTCCTCTGTAGAGTGAATGATATAAATTGTCTCAAAGAGAGCTAAACACGCAGAAATTGGGAAGGCATCTGCTGTACGATACTCTACAATATACCATCAACTATTTCTCTCTCTCTCTCGCTCCCAATACAGTAGAGTTTTAATACTTGTGTTATATCATGAGACATTGATTGATATTTCTTTGCTTTTCTTTTTATTGATCGAAGCAAGAGGCGTGATGCTTGAGGCGTGGCTTTCTCACGCCAGTTGCAACAACGACAACAACAACAACTGGACATAGTTTATAAATATGATTGAAATATTATCAAAAAAAACTGAAATTGAGTTTTGCTGTAAAAGGAAAGCGGACAAAAGCCAACTAGTTTACCACGGCCACCATTTGCATTGCGTGCGCCTGAAGCTGGTCCACAATACAAACGCCATGAACACTGAACACAAACTCCTGCCCAGTTCCGCCTCTCAGCACGCTCGGCCCCAGCTCTTTGGCTTTGATGTTGATGTTGAGTTGATGGCAGTTGCAATTTCTGAAGAATTTTAATCAGGCAACCGAGAGATATCGTAAATATATAATAACTGTATATACATATGTGCCTGCTAGATCATATGTGCATGCTGATTGCAAGTCTCGAAAATTGCCTTTGCCACAAATTGTTGCATTTGCACGCAACAATCGAGGCAATTGAAATGCTTGACCAACAGTCAACAGTTACCCCCCCTCCCCCTGCGCACCCCCTTCCCCATCTGTGCTTGGCCTGCTCAAAGTTGAAGTTTCAGTCATGCCCCATCAAAACATTTGGTAAGCGCTGAGCGCACAGCGCTTCGCTTAATATGCAAAAGAGCGGCTTCTTCACCTGAGCAACAGGTGCATTCTCATTAGCGTTCTTTATGCCCGCTCAGCGAGTGTGAAGCGGTCGTATGGGCTTTCATCTTATGCATATAAAAGCGTAATTCAAGTCTGTTTCAACTAAGATCTAATCTAAGCTTACTCGTACTCTACGTTGGCAAAGTCTAAAGTCTACAGAAAATTTCAATATTTTCGAAGTGTGAACGAGCATCGCGCAGTCGGTATGCTGCGTGACTGCCATCTTCTGGCTGGTTTTGATTTCAAAGTTGGACGCGGATTTGGACTTTTGTGGCCGTACGTGCCTAGTGTAGCATGTGGCATGTGGCAATTAGCAACGTTGAAGCCATTTAACAATTAGCATAAGCATTAAAGCACTTGAGCTCTGAGAAATGAAGTAGCATATACATAAAGATATGAATACATACAATACATGCGTATGCCAGATCTATGATATAATGCAATGGTAGAGTTGCCAGTTGGATGGAAGGTAATAAGAAGAAGAAGTTAAAGAAGAAGAAGAAGAAGAAGAAGAAGAAGAAGAAGCTTATATATGGTTGCAGGATACGAAAGATTAGTCAGAAATTCAGTTTGAAATATAAAAATGTATAATATTTATGCTGTAATACAACTGAACTATCCAACAAAATCTAACAAAGTCTAACAAACATCGAAATTGTATTAAATTAATATCTATAAATATGCAGAAGACTTGCAGACTCTAACTCTAAAGATGAACGAGATATCATTTTATAACTGATTCTCGATAAATGTTAAAATCGATAACTTTGAAACGGAAATAGTTATCAATTTTCTGAAGCCTCTAGTTCTTATAGTTTCCGAGACAGACCGACAGACGGTGATCATCATATATCAACCTTTCACGTCATCCTGATCAAGAGTATATATGCTTTATGGGGTCTGCCATGCCTCCTGCTGCCTGTTATATACTTTTAACAAGACCATTATACCCTGATTTCACATTAGCAATGTGCTCAGGGTATAAAAACACGCCTTATTTACAATGCAGATTTCGATTGAGCCTAATCAATCGAGACTAACTCATAACCATTATCGCTTCATGCCAAATGGAAACTCAATTGATAGCCTGAACGTTCAGAGAATCAAGTTCGTTGTCTAAGTCTTTCGTTTTGCTATGCGTTAATGAATGAATTGCGAATGAATACGAATGCGAATGCGAATGCGAACGCGAATGCGAATGCATTTCGCAATTGCATAATCAGAAGTGGGCAATGTTTCCGTTCGTCTTCTCGAGTCGAGCTTGGCCCACATAGCTGCGCGCATTCTGATATGCGGGAACTTTCACTGTGGTCCGGTTTGCGGACTGCGTCTCGCAGTAGAGCTCAAGTCGAAGTGGAAGTTGGAGTGGAAGATGAAGCGAGCCACCATCACATTGGCCGTGCTTATAATTTTGTTTGTGCTGCGGGAATTCTCAGAGACGGCGACTGAAGTCGCGGCTAATTGCCAGCGACACGGCAGCCGTCACGACTTGAGAAGACGGAGACTCTTTGTATGCATACCCTGTATCTGTTGAGAATACAAGGGGTATATATGCCTGTCAAAGTGTGGAAAATACTTGTATTTCTATGTAGTCTAGCATTCATCCAGGGATTTGCTTCTTTGATTAACGAGTCGAAATTGGAACTTGGTACTGGGTATTGGCTAGTCGTTCCCATGCTACTTCGACACTCTTAACTTGTTTTCTTTGGCATTCGAGCGATGCGGAGGTGCGGGCGTCGTCACATTAAGCTGTCATATTCTGATTGTTGTCTTTTTCTCTCCCCCCTCTCCGACTACATGCAGACATGCCAGCAGCAAGCGTCGTCAGAGATTGAGCGCCCGACACTGACATTGTGAGAGATCGTGGGGCCTTTCGGATGCCAGCTACAGGCGTCGCAATCAGTGGCAGCTGCCCCGTACGCACAATGGCCACCCATGGCACGCCCCTGACCGCGGGCCCGCTCTACCGGCCGTCGAGCGGTGCGAGCGGTGCCACGCCCATTGCCGTTGCGGTTCATTATCAGCCGAAGGCATTTGCCGCCGGTGCCGTTCAAAATGGAGCGGAACGCAGCCGTCTGCTGGAGCTGCTGCGAGCGCCCAACAATCTCACCTCGCCCACACTGGAGCCCTCGTCGAAGGGCCTGCTCAATGGACCAGGACAGAACAATTGCTTTCTCAACTGCGCCGTTCAGGTAAGTGCGAGAAATAAAGTTTATTATATGATTATGCTACTATATATATTTAGTATTAGGGACTATCTCTATGCGAGCTATTATCGATTTCACATTAGTCATAGATCATATCAAAATACACTTAAAATATATAACAATTGCAAGTAGCAACAGTCTAGTGGGACAGACACGACTGTTTGATACCCTTGCATGCTAGACATTTATCAGTTTTGGTTGATAACGATATTTATTGATATTATATTATTATGGATGTTTGTTCAGGGATGTTTGGTATGTGCATCCCTTCTACCTGTTCATTGTCTAATATCAATATTTATCGATAGATGTTATGCGAGATCCACAGACCTTTGGCATCAGTTAGAACTCGATACTGTATGCAATCATGCTCTAGGCAAGCTTGCCTCGGCGGTATGCCTTCTAAGCCATTAGCCAGGCCTATTTTCGCAGCATCATTATACCCTAGTTAGCCATTGGCAATGGGTATTTATGAATTCTCAACACATTTCGCATTTGTGATTTGTTTTCGGCCCATCTCGATGATGGCCTCAATTGGCATTTGTCTGTTGCTCTTGTCTTTTCTTTTGTTTTGTTTTGTTTTGACTTGTCTTCACTCGCAGTTCGCAGCCTTGAAATTGGAATCGTGTTAATTTGTTGCCCAATTTGTGGGCAATTTCAGTGTGAGTCAAGCAATTGATGTGGGCGAGCCTTAAAAGGCAGTCAAAGCAAGTCCCAGCAAGTCGCAGCAAGGCCAAGGCAGCGTCAGCCGCTGTCCAATTACTTTGCATAGATATACTTGGCTATCGTTAGTATATATACATATGTATGCATGCATATATTGCATGGCATGTTCTGATCTCATCTACAAATGAGGGCCATCATCAAGCGAAAGGCTGTCGGCTCTCGCCGCTCGACTGTTGTCTAGGAAAAAGTGCCACCCAGTTGCATAAATTGAGCGCCTCGTTCATCATTGTGAGCATAAATTTGTATATTTATGATTCTAACGATTGTTTCCGAATGGGAGCCCGAGAATTCGAGCGATAATGCAAATGCAAATGCAAATGCAATTAACAACAACAATTAGCCGAGAGCAACAAGAAATGGGACGTCTCGACACGATCTGAGTGAAGTCTACTTGGCGCCATGTTGAAGAGAATCCAGAATTCAGATGCTACAGAATCAGCCAAGGCACAGAATACATGAGAACCATCTATGGCATATAATGGTAGAGACTAAATACGTTAATTGAAAGGAATGATATGTGTTATATATGATATATATGATATATGGTATTCGATCTGCTCTATATTCAGTAATCGATAGGCAGTTTCGCTAGATATTCATTGGCATGACTCATTGATTGGACAATTGCAATTGTTTTAGACTAAATCACGTATTTTTTAATACTCGCTCACAAAGTGGCTTGAGTATATTAGTTTCAATCACAATGCACCAATGAGAGAAGTATGAGAATTATGCGACATTGCGCTACTCTACAGACAGATCTATATATTATTTAGCCACGAGAGACTTGGTATTACTTAAGTTTGAAATAAATGTTGCTATTTGTGTATCACACACAAGTATTATGGAGTCGGCTATGCCTGACTGCAATGTTCTGAGTTTGTTTATTTTTTCAATCAGCTTTTGTTTTGTTTGTTGTGTGACGGGTTCAATTGAGAGATAGTTCGTAACGTTTGCACATTTAATTGTCGCGCACGCCTAGTAGCTGATCCAGTTAAAAAGGGGCTATAAGGAGGTGGGGTCGTTGGCTTAAACGGGCGGCATCTGGGTTAAGTGGAGAGGGAGGCTTTCGGCTTTTTGGGTTGGGTTTTTGGCTCTGGCGCCTTTCGAGGTGCGGCCTAGCTCAGACTAATTGAGCGTATGTATGTGATATACAAACATATATGTATGTATATATAGATCTATGCATATTTATGTGTATGCATGTATTCGTGGGGCGTGGCAACAACAACAAACAAACAATGGCATTGTGGCCAAGAGATTTTGATTTGCGCGCAGTCGAAACGTGCGTCAAGCCTAGCTGCCACAGCTGCCACGCCCACACGCCCAATCGTATAGCCGACCCCTCGGCCACTTTTCTGTTGCCCCAGCAGGCGCTACGCCCACAGCCACTGCTGATGAGCGTCTGTTGACAAGAGAGACAACGAAAGTGTTGAGTATCTAAAGATCAAAGATCTGAGATCAGGCGCTAAGATACCCTGTAAAAGGCGCATATTAATATGCATTATGTAACTGCCTGAATCGTAAATACCCTATAAAAGTGATCATGTATAGACTTCAGCTATACATATTCGCATTTGTCTGTAGCCTTTGATGCTCTTTGTTCTCGTTCGTCGCTTGTTTGGCGTATAAAAAGCGTTAGACGAACTATTAGTAACAGTTTTTGGGGCTGCGCTTCCGCTGCAACTGGCAACCGTTGCAAGCGCTGAGAACAGTCGGATGATGATTTCACTTGATATGCTTTTAATGTGTTTCTTTTGCCAGGCAGTCAACTGCAACGCCAGCCCAAGCCCTTGACGACAAAGCAGCAGCAAAAAAACGACAGAAACTTCTGCTTCGTCTACGTCTTGCTCTTCTTCATGTGGTGTAATAAAGTAGCAGCAACAGCCATCATTTTCTTTGGCTTCAATTTCAGAACGGAGACGCTCAACAATCAGTTCAAGACGCTCGCTGCATGATATGCCCCTGAGCAGACCGAGGCAGAGACAGACAGAGAGAGCGAGAGAGAGAGAGATGGGGATGGGAAAGAAGTGAAAAATGAGTATAGTATATTATGCTCATAGACATCACACATTATTTCACAGCTCTATATCTTTATATCTGTATCTCTGACTATGACTCTGACTCTGACTGTGTCTGGGAGCCGGCTCAGATAAGTTCACACGATAAGCCAAAGAAACAAACGGCTAGACGCGGACACTTGGCCGGCCGGCCACTTGTTTGCAGAGCGTTTAGAGCTTCGCTTTCCGCTTCGCTGGCCGTCGTCGGCATCAATTATGAAACAGAATTTGATTGTCTTCGTGTTTGTATTGGCTTTTTGCCGCTGTCTCTGACAAGCCAGCTGCCAATTGCCAATTGCCAATTGGCCATTGCCAATTGTAGCTGACTTGTGCGTGCCCCAAATGCAAAGCTGCAGAGCAGCTGCACCTGCCAGCGAATTCGTGTTGCTTTTTGTTTGTTCTGCGACAGTGGCAGGTGGCAAGTTGCCAAAACTGAGGCTAATTGAGCGCAGATACCCTGGAGCCAGTTCTTAAATTGTTGTGACCTTGTTTCAAGCGCTCAGAGCGAAGATTGTACAGGGTATATGATTAGTTTAAACCAATCGTATTCATTTGACTAACAGACAGGCAAACGAAAGAAAATACGCTGCAGCCAACTCTGCTTGGCTTCCAGAGAAACAGAATAGCTTTTACAGGGTATCTACATAGCTAAACCTATTTTCAATACAATATCATTGCAAATTTACGTCAATTCATTAAATTATTCATTGTAGAGTATATGCCTCATATGCTCTATAGGCCCAATACTTTTACAGGGTATATGCGCTGCTTAAAATGATCTTTTCATGCAGCTTATACAGACGTCATATCCTCTAGCTTTTTAATTTGTAAGGGTATATAGGGCTGTGTATATCCATGCCATTCCATTTTTACAGGGTATATGAAGAGCGAGTCACGCTTTAATCATTTGCTTTATATCTATACAGCGCTCTCCAGCTACCCTCATCTATTAACGACATTTCAATTAGTACAGGGTATTAAGCAGTCGCGCTCTGCTACGCTTTGCAGCTGGTTACGGCTGAGGGAGCTGCCTGGGAACTGCGTGCAAGTTTCTTATTGCTGCTTCTTCCACTTCTTATTTTTCTTTCACGACTCCTGTGCGATGTCTTCTTCCTGTCTCTCACTCATTCTCTCTCTCTCTCTCGCTCTCTCTCTGTGCAACTGTGCAGGGGGTTTGCATTTGGAGACGCGTCTTGGCCATGCTTAATTTAACAAATGCATGTTTAATCAGTACACACACACACACACACACACACACACACAGAGTCAAGAAAATGTATGTTAATTTATGCATTTGTACTTACGTTGGCCGTAAATTTATTTCATTTTTTTATTGTTGTTGTCTCTCTCGTTTTTCGTTTAACAAGTTTATGAAACAGACACGAATATCATTATGTTAATGATCATTATGCGGCTACGGATCATTATAAACGTCGTTACGAACAATGTTTTCTTACTTCAGTTTCAAACTCAACTTTTTCATGGCCAAAACTGAGGAGACAGACAAAGAGCGAGAGAGAGAGAGAGAGAGAGATGTTGGCTGTTGTTGTTGTTGCTGCTATAATTGTAGCACCCAAAAACAACAATCAACAGACAGCAACAATCAACAGCAATTCATGTTTGGCCATTCGAAAGTTTGTCCACAACTTATGTCCAGTGTTCAATGAACCTTTTGATAACTGTTACCGTTTCATAAGCAAAACAATTAAGAGTGCACACATGGGGTATGCATGACTAGCAGATACCCAGCAACAGTACAGGAATATGACCATATGGATAGTTTGGAGCAGATATGAACTGAGTAGACTTCCACATAATCTATATACGATATTGGAACTAGATAAAGGGAAGTTTGTTACTTGAAGTGTGAGCCTCTATCTGTCTCTTTCTTTGACTCTGTGTGACTATCTCTCGTCCTTTACTCCCTTCTCTCTCTCTCTCTCTCTCTCTCTTTGCATCGCATCTACCTGTCCCTTTCCCTCTCTCTTCTTTTTTATCTCTCTTTCTTTCCCCTTTCCTCTCCTTTATCATTCCCTCTCTTTCTATTCCTGTCTTTTGCTTTCCTCTCCTCCCTACTTCCTCTGCTAACCAGCGCTCGCCCTGAAGTTCGTGTCTTAAGTCTTTTGTTTGTGCGCCTGTCTTGTTAAACTAGCAGAGAAAATGCGCGTCTCTCTATTAAAGCAAACGGAGCCGAATGAAAATTCTATGGCTTTTATTGCTGTTGTTGCTGTTGTCGTTGCTCTTGTGCTTCTTGTTGTGGGTCGTTAAGGTTAGGGTAAACGTACATCGCATTTTCAATGAATGTTTTAATTAGTCGTTCGCCTGTGAAAGTCGAAATGGAATACATTTTGTCGCCCAATAAAAACTAGAACAGCTTTGTATAGCCTAATGACAGGGCATTGCTATGAGTTATGACCGACTGACAAATACTCATTCAAGTCTCTGTCTTTGTCTTCGCATTTCCAAGTCTCAAGCATCAATGAAGTCGTTTCGATGTGCTGCAATTAGCTGATTAATCCAGGCAGAGTTAATGACGATCATAAATTGAATGAATCGGAACTGAGCAGCAAATCTTGAAGGATGACAATGTTAACACTATATATATATATATATATATATATATAAATTATTTCATAAGCTAATGCTCTTATTTAGCTCCCTCGAGCATCGTTGAGTTTGATTGATCGATTGGCAAAGAATCTTGAACAACAAACATGAAAAGCAATTGCAGCTGAATGTGGTAAACAGCTTCAAGATTAATCAATGATCATTGTAGGGTTATACCTGAAGGTATATATATTTAGCAGTCTTCAGCATATTTATGGAATTACTTGCTGATATAGCTCTGATATTAAAAGGCGACGAAATCGTTTCATATGAGCTAGTCCCTAACACCCGCACTCCGTATTTATTTCGTAACCTTTCTAGCTGATTCTCACGTACATTCGACATTCCATAGACTCTTCAAAGTACTTTCTCTTCAGTTGCTTTTGTTGTTCCTCTGATTCTTGCTCCCTGTCGGCCCGGCTCACCTTTTGATGGCTCACTTTAGCCCACTTTGTGACTAATTGAGTTGCAATGAACATGAGGTGGAAACACACACGAAATCAAATATTTGACTTGCATTTCCGATCGGTGTTTTTGGTTGTTTCATTTATCAATTAGCTCGCATTTCCATTTCCCTTTTCCATTTACATTTCCTGGTCAAGAAAACTCGCCTCGCATAACGAAAACTCGAGCAAAGGTGAAAGCGCCGGCATTACAAATTCTTTTCATTTCTTCTTCATTCTTAACCATTTTCACTTACCCTGGGCAGTGTGTGCTAAGAGGGTATCTCAGTTGTTGCCAATTGTTTGTATCGGGCTGAAGGCAAGGATTGACCAAGGCACAAAATGTGCTTAAGTTCTTGATAAGACGAGACTTGAAATCTATAGTTGCTTAGACTATGAGCTACACTTAGAGTTTTCGGTTGCCATGTTCGTTATGATTCCCTAATACATGGACATTGCCTGCAGGGCATTTGCTAGTCGTTCACGCACTTTCACTTATCTCTCTTTTTTTGTTTTGGTGTAATTCTTTCATTTCCTGCTACACCAGTTTCAATGGCTGACAATTTGTGTTTGAAGTTTGAAAAATGTCTACGATAATGATAATGATAATCATAGCACTTTATATCTATATATATATATATCTTTAGAGAATCGCCAATTCCCCGCATCGCGGCTAATTTCGCAAGCCGTTCCAATTTCTTTTGTAGCTGCCCAACTTGCCTGCAGTCATGAAAGTGTTATAAATAGTTATACAAAGAGCTCTGAAATGCGCCATTTGGGCAGCAGATCCGATCAATTGAAGCTGCAAGCTGACATGAATTTCGGAAATGTTTCGCAGATCTTGAAATATATTTGATTTCTATATTTATAGTATGTTGAAGCTTAGTCTAGTTTATAGAGGCATAAGAAAACGCAATGAAGATTAAGCGAGGTAAGTATTGACTATTGGGTAAATAGGCTATTTGTACTACAGCATAAGGTGTAGTTAAGGGGTATCGTAAAGTCGAGCATAATGACAAAAGCGAAGACTGTTATCGGTCTATCGATTGTAGCTACAGGGCAGTTGTCAGTCCTGCAGTCAGTCTTGCAGAACTGCCAGCCAGCTAGCCAGCAGAATAATTAAGTCATAGTCATTATAGGGTATCATGAATTCGTGCAGTTTTGTGGCAGCAATGCCTACAAGACATACAGCTCCTATCGGTATCAATCACATCACAACATTAACTGTAATTTAGACGAACTATTCGCTTATTGGTGAAGGCTGAGCTGAGCTTTGCGTGAGTGTGGTCCACCCACGAAGTGGAGTAGCAGGAGGCTGCGGGCAGTGGGGCGCGGCCGACCACCCAGACAGCATTTAAGGCAAAGCGCTAAGATGCTTATAAGAAAAGCAACAATGAGTTGTAGGGGCATTTGGGTCGGGGTCGCCCGAGGAGCTGTCTAATGAAAATTCAATGATTAATGAGCCTCTCGCATTGTCGGAAGATGAGGCATCAGTAGAGTGAGGGAAGGTGTGCAACAGGTAGAAGATAGAGTGATAATATCTAGAAAACCTCTATGTAGATATCTGATTGAAGAAATTTCCCTATGCCATGTGAAATCTCTCATATCACACGCTAGTTTCTATTTCAGTTCTAATTTAGCTATAACTAGACGAAGATTTGAAGAGCTAGAGAGAAGAAGACAAACGATTATGCTTCTTGAAAAGAATGCTAGACTATATGCATTACCAGAGTATCACCAAGTCGGCTATTAGACTAGTCTAGCTAAAAGCTCAAGTAACTGCTCAAATCGGGTAACTGCTGGAGAAGTGTAATACTCTGAGGTATCATGCTGTTACTAGTACTTTAGCTATCACAGCTATCATCATATCAATATGATTTGAATTTTGAAGCAACTGTCTATGCTTCTCGCTCACTTACTCGAATTGTCTCAGCTGAGAGGGAATCTGGTTGTCGTTCATGCCTCAACTCACTCATCGTGCAGCTGTTCTTGTTGGTTGTCCACATCGGATGTGGCAATCCTCAGTCCTCAATCCCCAATCACTCAATCGCTCATTTCAATTAGCCAATTACGCATGCCAATTGCCAATTGCCAATTGCCAGTTACCAATTGGCCAGGCTTCAGTCCGAGAGTCGAGGCAGAGGCTAAGAGCTGAACATTTGTAATTAGAGAACGATGCCATAATTTGCAGTTGCCACCAACTGGGGCAGGCTGCACGGAAGTTGCGCAAGCGACACGCATGCAGAACTTGTACGAGAAGTCAAGAATCAATATCAATAGAGACTCGATCTGGGCTTTAGCCTATACCACTCCCAGCTTCTCTCTCTCTCGCTCTGCTAATTTGCGAGTGCAAAACGGAAGTTGCTGCTAGCCAGTGTTTACTGTGCGCTGCACACAAATCGGATGTTGCGCTTAGCCAAAAGACAGCGCGAGTCTCCGCTTCCGCTTCTGAGCAAGCTCTGTGGTTAGAGAGCAGAGATGTGCCAGCTGCGGTTCCCTGCTCTTCCTGGTGAAAGGGAAATGTTTCCTGTGCACAGATCCAAAAAGCTGACAGCTCCAGGGCTACGCTTAGGTGGGCCTCAGCTAATGAGCTCGCAGGGCGGTCTCTTTTGAGCTCGCCTGGCGCAGCGCAATCACAATCAAAGGGCAGAGCCAAAGCCCTGGGGGCCTTGATGTGCACTTGGTCTTTGTGGGGTCAAGTTAGATCGGGGCTTAAGTCAGACCCTTTGCATGTTCGACTTTGCTCCCTTTCTTGCCCTGCGGCTGGAGGTCATGCAAACGTTTCTTAATTAATTTTCTGTGTCCCGTCACAATATTAATCGTTGCGGCCCGTTGCCAAAAGCTGTCGAACAGGCCAAATCAAGTCAAGTAAGAATATTCGACTGCTCAATGCTCGTTCATGCTAGGAAACACTTGATCAGTATAGCAACTTTCTATATACTAAAGATTACGACACTAAGCATAGGTAAGCATAGGCATAGATGGCACAGTCTCTAGCATCATCTATTGTACTGTAGATGCCCCAATATACCCGCTGCATACTTTGTGACTCGAGCACAAAAAATGTTAATAAATCAGAGACTCGATAAATAACGACGCAGCTCGATTATTTATTGCGGTCTGTGCTGCGAGTGGAATTGAAAGTCATTTGATGCTTTTATTTCTTATTTTTCTCTCATTTTTGGGACTGGCACGCGCCAAACGAGTTACACGAATTCCAATTGGACAGCGTGCGCGCACATACATATGCATAAAGATGATCTGGCAACGTTGGCGAAACCCCAAAAACATTTTACAATTTGTGTTTCTGTCTTGATCTCTTGACGAACTGAGTTATATGTAAATCAAATTAATCTAGCAAAGCTGTCATGTTTCATTAGTAACAATCTTTGTATTGATTTCTCTCTCTTTCTTTCTGCGTACTGCGTACAGTCTCTCTCTCTCTCTCTCTCTGTCTCTTACTCTCTCACTCTCTCTCTCACTCACTCTCTCTGTCTGTCTTTCTTATGCTCTATCTTTCCTTTTCTTAACCTCTCTCTCTCTTTCTCCTCTCTCTCTGTCTCTCTCACTCATTTTCTTTACTCCATTCTCTTTCTCTCTCTCAGTCTGTCTGTCTTTCTTATAGTCTATCTTTCCTTTTCTTGACTTCTCTCTCTTTCTCCTTCTATCTCTCTGTCTCTCTCTCTCTATCTCTCTCTCTCTCTCTCTCATTTTCTTTACTCCATTCTTTTTCTCTCTCTCTCACTCTGTCTGTCTTTCTTATAGTCTATCTTTCCTTTTCTTAACTTCTCCCTCTCCCTCTCTCTCCCTCTCCCTTTCTCTCTCTCTCTCTCTCTGTCTCTCTCACTTCAAGCATTGTCAACTGTTACTCGCCACGCTTCACTGTAACTGCACTTGAGCTAAAACAGCTTGCAAACCATTTCACACTCTTCTCTCTCTGTCTCGCTTTCTCACTCGCTCTCTGTTTCACTCTGTCTCACTGTGTCACTTGCTGCTCATGTAATGTGATCGCAAGCCAATGACACCATCTACAACAGCAACAGCAACAGCAACAGCAACAACAACAACAACAACAACAACAACAACAACAGCAACAATAGCAACATGGAAATTCTTAAGAACTGTTTTATTCTCTTTGTTGTTGTTGTTGTTGTTGCGGTTTTCTTCTAACATAGCGGCACTTTCTGTAGCTCTATATATAATTTTTGTCGTAGGCGTCGCTGATCAGCAGCGATTCATGCCAAGCCATAGAAGTGAGCCGAATCAGCAGTGCCTGCAATTCCGATTCGCAACTGTAATTTCCCCGCCGTACGCTTTCCCGCTGTTTGCTGCCGCCCCCAACTGGAATCTACTTGAGCAACAGATAAGGCACAAATGATAAGCAGTTGGCATTTGCTCGGCCATTGCTATAAGGATGCGAATGATTCACGCTTCGGGTGCAGGTAAATTGAGGCTAAGAGGACCTTCCTTAGATAACATGCATAGCAAATCACATACCCACTGTGCGTTTATCCAGCTTGACATTCCCATAGGGCATATCGCAACAGAAACCTCAATTACATACGTTCGTCTAATCATTTTGAGATTCGCATTACTCATGTCTTTGAGTCTACTTGACCTTCTTTTCGAATCTGTGACTCAGAGTCGGGTTGCTTCGGCAGCTGATGATAATGATGATGATGTGGAGACGATGTTGAACCCTTTGCAGACCTTCGCCCATGGCTGCGGTTCACACGCCCGCTAATTATTTAACCAGAACGCAAAACAGGCGCAAAATTTACGTTTCGCTTATCTGTTTGTTATTGTTGTTGTTGTTGTTGCTGTTGTTGTTTCTTCTTTTTTTGGCCAAGTGAAGTGACTTCCTGTCTGAGCAAATGACTCACTGGCAACAAACATCCACTTCCCTTATCTGCACTGCTCTCTCTCTCTCTCTTCCTTCCTATACTCATTGTCTCGTCTTCTTCTTCAACTAGTGCTGCTTCTTCTTCCTCTTATTGTCGCTGCGGCTCGTTGATTGAGCCAAATTATCGTTGGCAACGCTCGCTGCACAACAACGCTTTGCTTAAGTCACATTCACAGTTAACCAGGTGACACAAGACGGAGAAGGCGCAAAAGCAGCAAGAAAATCAGAAGAGGAATTAGCATAACATTCAGTTTCCTTTACACATATAGAGTTAGTTGCAAATGACTAAGAATTAAGAGTATTGCCCGACTAACGAGTACCCTGTGCAGCGGCTTCTTTTACATAAACGCACGAGCGCCACCTATTGGAAATTTTAAGCAACGAGTTCATGAAATTAGTCTAACCCGGGAATTACAAAAGTTATATATCAACTTAGATGAATTTTTTTGTAGTTCTCTCTCTCCCTTTCTCTCTCTCCCTTTTCTCTCTCTCCCTTTCTCTCTCTCTCTCTCTCTCTATTACTTTGCCGCTTTATCATAAGACAATTATATATATTAAATCTACACAGATGTAGACTATAGATGTAACTGGTAACAATAAATTTATACAATTCAAGTTGGTTGATTAAAGAATTTATTGATTAGTAAACTTTAGGCTAATTGAAGATAGTTAAAGGGTTAAATGAACTTATGATTTAGCTTAGCTTATAGAAATTCGTCAACTGAACTCTTGGGGCTGTAGATGGAATCCGCGCACCTCCTCGGGCGACGTGGCGATGCCAACGACTCCTCAAGACGTCGGGTTTGCTCACGCATTATGCGCAAGCGATTGCTCCGCTTCAGGTACGAAAATCGCGCATAGATCTTTCCCTGGCGTTTATTGCGATAGAAGCCCAGCCTCTCCTTGGGAAAGAGCTGGAGTATCTCATGCTCAAGCTGATGATTTCGCTGTATGGTCAAATTCAATCGATTATCCTCGATTATCCTCCTAGCTGTAAATGAGCTGGATCAAGAGCTGATGCTGCCTTGTATCCAATTCTTCGCCCGATTGGCTCGAGTAGCGAGAGAACCGTAGCTACCTTCAGGATCCGTCATTATTTCTGGCGACATCAGATCCACTGTCACCACCTCCGTGTGAACTAATGGCAATGGCAGTGAGGCCAATGAGCCTCCGCTCATCATCTCATGGAGCGACTTAATAAGCATCGTCATGAAAGGAACTATTAGAGCAGCTGTCAAAAATATATGCATGTATGATATGATGATCATTGAATGCTGAGTTCTAGGCATTGAGCTGAGTATTTGCTCGGCCTACACACACTCCGATCTAGTCACTTTTGTGTGTGCTCTGACTTTAGTTTTCGTTTGGGCATCAACTGGGCAACAGGCAGTATTCAGTTGTTTGTGTTCGGAGGCTGTCGAGTCTCGTGTTGTGATGTGAGAAAGATGTCAGAATTTGTTGAACTCGACGAGAGGAGAGAATTTCAGCTAGCCTCTGCCAGAAGGCAGCGAGACGGATGCGCTGCTTGATTGGCCCGGGTGAACGATGAAATTTGGCAAGACCTTTGAGACGCACCTGACCATAGAATGGCGGCAGCAGTACATGCGCTACACGGTGAGCCATACATTACACAATAGACACAATTTGACACGAACACACACGTTGTCAAACAGAGCGATAGATCACTGTAGAGACTTAAACTAACTTCAAACCGAAGGACTTGAAAACAATGATACGACGAGGCGTCGATGGGGTCCCAACCGTCGAGGCCGGCGCAACCAATGCGGAAATCAATGCCTACTATATCGCCTTCGAGGAGCAGTTCTTCACGGAGTGCATGCACGAGCTGACGCGCGTCAACAACTTCTTTCTGGAGAAGCTGGCCGAGGCGCGGCGCAAGCATGCCACGCTTAAGCTGCAGCTGCTGGCCGCGGCCCGGGCGCCGGGCCATACGTTCAGCTCCTATTCGATGCAGAGCTCCCAGCGCCTGCCCTCGATGGTCAGCCTACGTGACACTACCAGCGGCAGCAATCGGAAGCTGATGACGCAGCGGCAGCTGCGAAATGCGTACAGCGAGTTCTATTTGACGCTCGTCCTGCTCCAGAACTTTCAGTCACTGAACGAGACGGGCTTTCGGAAGATTTGCAAGAAGTACGACAAGTATTTGAGATCGAACAGCGGAGGCGATTGGCTGGAGCAACATGTTAACTATGCTGCCTTCACCGACCAGCGACCTCTCGAAAAACTGATTATCGATGTGGAAGATCTGTACACCCACTATCTGGCCGGGGGCGATAGGTCGCGTGCGATGACCAAGCTCCGAGTGCCGCCTCTGGGACAGCCGACGCCGCCGCGTATGGTGTTTCGGGCGGGACTCGCACTGGGCATGTTCATCATGCTGGCCTGCACAACGATTTTCAGCTGTGAGTGTTCTTCCTCTCTCTCTCTCTCTCTCTCTCTCGCTCTCTCTCTCTCTGTCTCTTTCGCCAGATCCGATTTCTCTCTTTTGTCTTCTACATTCTAACTGGGGATGTAATTCAATAAACATCAATGTGTCGTGCAGCATCGATATCGTTCAAAATTATATATATATATGAAGTGTCATGGGAGCTATCTTTAGTTTATCGATATACACGACACATCGATATTTTCACATGCTAACTTACATCCCTAATGGCAACACTTGACACTCAACTAAACACAGTGCCCGTTCATGCCTCAGACATCCGTAGGCCGCCCGATGAAAACAAGATTGAGGCGTTCATCCGACTCTATCGAGGACCCTTCACGTGGGTTATCTTCAACTTTTTCATGGCCGCCAACGTCGCTGGCTGGCAGCGAGCGGGCGTAAATCATGTGCTAATCTTTGAGATCGACCCGCGCAGCCATCTGCAACCGGCGACATTTCTAGAGATTGCCTGCACCTTTGGCCTCCTGTGGACGCTGTCGATATTGGGCTTCCTGTTCCACGATCTGATCAACGTGGACGATCCATTTGTCTTCCCGCTGGCGTTGACCCTGATCATGATAACGCTGCTGATCAATCCGCTGCCCATTATGAACTGGCCCGCCCGCTGGTGGACGATGCGTCTGGTGGGTCGAGTGGTGACGGCGCCGTTGCATTACGTTCGCTTCGCGGACTTTTGGATGGGCGATCAAATGAACTCCCTGGTCACCTGCATGGCGGATCACTACTACATTGTGCGCTTCTATGCGGTATGTTGGCTGCGATATCCCAACGTTAACTTCTGCTTCGATGAGGATATGTTTGTGCCAATCTCCCGCTGCCTGCCCGCCTGGTTTCGCTTCGCTCAGTGCCTGAGACGATTTCGCGACAGCGGCTCGAAGTCGATTAGCTATCTGCTGAACGCTGGCAAATATTCGACAACGTTCTTCGTGGTCTTCTTTTCGACAATGCGCGGTCGCACGGATGGTATGGCTTATCCCATTAACCAAACCCCCAACCATCTCCTCACACTCACTCTCCGGCAGTCTTTTGCAGATGACTATGCGAATACGTTTAGCAACCCATATACCTGGTTCTTCATCTTGAGCTACATCATCTCCACGATCTACTGCTATTCGTGGGATGTGCTGAAAGACTTTGGCATATTCAAGATATGGCGTGGCGAGCACTTGTTTCTGCGCGAGAAGCTCGTCTATCCGCAAGCGTTCTATTACTTTGTGATTATCGAGAATCTAGTGCTACGCTGCTTCTGGGCTGTCGAGCTAGTGGTCCTTTATCACAAGCTAATCACACCCTACAACATCAAGACCTTTGCGAGCATACTCGAGATCACGCGGTGAGTCCCCCCCATTCCACACGGATGCTCAGGGATGCTTAGCTAATGTCAGTAACCCTCGACCTTTCCCCCTCACCTTCAAAGTAGTCGCTTCATCTGGAACTATATCCGACTGGAGAACGAGCACTTGTACAACTGTGGCAGATTCCGTGCCACGCGCGACATACACTTGGCCTCGTTGAACGCCCAGCAGGAGCGCATGTTGGAGAATATGATGGACCAGCCAGAAGGCCCAGAGACAGGTGGCTCTTCCAATCGCCGCCACGACGACCGACGTCGCCTTGGGAAAGAATACTTCTGAAGAGCGAAGAGTCGCAGCCCAATACCTAATCTAAGCCTACCTAACACTACTCCCCAGCTATATATCCAATAGCCCATTGCTCTACTGTCATGTAAATAGGTCTCCGTCATCATCGTCGATTTCATTTATGACACTTTAGTTAAATCTTTTTTGCGTATCGAACCTAATGAAAATAAAATAAACTATATCGTACCTAGACTCCGAACATATCAGCATGTTGACAGCGGGATCATATATGGAAAGAAGAGGGAGGATCGAAGCAGGAAAACTGTTGATAGAGAGAGGGAGAGGGAGAGAAAGAGAAGGGATTCAGCTAAGAGACGAGTATATATAGAGAAAGGGGAACGTCAGAGATCAAGAATCAGCCATCGGAGATCGAGGGAAGGGCAACACTTGAGAAACGTTGATAAAGAGAGAGGTCGCTGGGAAGGCAGCGCATGATCTGGCAGCAAGCTTCGAGTAAAGCTGCGACACGCGCCAAACCGGTTGCACAGCTGCACCCAAATGCGGTCTGGCTCCTGCCTGACCAACACCGCTGTCTACCTCTTTCTACCCCTTTCTCTCCCGCTCTCTCTCTCTCTCCCTCTGTGGATACACCTTCGAGTAGCAATTGTCATTGCTTGCACACAAACTGGGACTCGTGTCGCGATCGCGACTCGATCGCCGTTGTTAAGGAGATCTTTTAATTACCGTGTTTGATTGTTGTTGATGTCGTTGATGTTTTTTCTTCTCTCTTTCGATTTAATTAATGAAGCGATTAGCCAAGGAGCCAGCCACTCAGTCAATTTATGCTGTCTCATCTGCCCGAACTGTCGCATCACGATCGTTAAAAGCCAGCGAAGAGAAATTATAGTCTTTCAGCTTTGCCAATCACTAACGAGCTATACCTAGGCAGTACTACTATAGATTAGCTGAAGTAGAAGACTTCTGCTGGATGCCAGAAGAGAAAGCTTTAGTTCACAAAGTCATATTTCAATATCTAGGAGTCTGCGTACCTCTTGATATATCAAGACTATTGAATATTTGGATTGAATTGAATATAGCTGAATTGTCTGGGCAGACTTGGGTTCAATTGCTGAATTCAGCTGAAAAGCAAAGCTAGCTTTGCAACTCTTAGAGATGAGATTTGATTAGGCTTTGTTTATATAGTGACTAGGTATATGAAATGTCATGGATGTCATAAGCACATCAACTCAGCTTGAATCTTCCTACGTTGCTCACATAAAGATCTATTGAGCTTGACTAAAACCAATCAAGAGTTAAGCTTCATTTTGTTGATTTGATTTGATATTATTGTACTATAGTTGTTGAATGGAATAAATTGCCTAATGGACTCTGCGTGCATCAATTAAGTACTTCTTGAAGTAAGGCATAAATGCTGAGCTCTAGATCTATCCGTGGACTATGCCAGGCTTACATGAACACAGCTTCAAGTGCGATATAAAAACTCTTCAGTTCTGTTTGCACATTGATTAAGGCAGCAGTTGATGCTCCACTGGGCTGCCTAGACTCTTGGCTGATCTGGCCAATTGGCTGTGTCTCAGTCCGTGTGTCACCTTATCTGTCCAGTCGAGTGCTGTTTTTATGCTGCTTCGGCTTATGCTTTCTCATATTTGACTTGGGCACGAGGCGAACATATAAATTTCTCGTTATTGACAACTGCAACTCTAGCCCAGGTGAAGAGTCGCAGCGGCAGCAGGACAGGATGTGACAAGTGTTCCAATGAGTATGCTGCCTGATGAGTAGTGTCTGCAGTGCATGCAGTGCCTTCTGCCTGCAGTGCCTGCTGCCTGTTGTACAGTTGCCACTCGTTGCTGTTATACCCGTTCAACTTGCAAGAATAGAGTATATTCAATGTACAAGTTTGATGGATACTACAAAATTTGAGTTCAGTATAAATAGTTATCGATAGTTATCGATACCCTACATTTCGATATTTATCGATACATTGATAATTATCACTAGCAACTTGCCATATAAAGTCCATCTACTTAAGTAAGAACTTGGGGCTTGCCAACTCTATGGCCGAGTGCTAAGCGGGTATTATGAAGTCGCATAAACTCTGCTTGTAATGTTCTTGCTTGTTGCTGTTGTTAATTGTTGTCGTGTGTCGTCGTCGATGTCGTCTATGCTCTGCCTAGCCAACAGACAAGCCAACTAACTGGTAGACAACACACACACTCTCTCCCTCTCCCTCCCCCTCCCTCTCGTTGTCTCTGTCTGTCTGTCTGTTGTCGATGTTGTTGATCTTGGTACAGTTTGTTGCACACGCGCCAAAAAGCATAGCAAAGCAAAGCAAACAAAGCAGTCCAAAGATAACAACAAACAAGCAAACAAACAACGAGGGAAAATCGAGTTCAATTCGAGGAACAACTCGATTTAGCAAAGCCAAAGAAGGCGTTCATTTGCCTCGTGTGCCATAAATGTTACGATCGCCAATTGCTAAATGGAAAATGGAAAATTGTCACAGGCATTACGCAATGCTGAAGGTAAAAAAGTATCAGAGAGAGAGAGAGAGAGAGAGGGAGGGAAGGAGAGGGCGAAAGATGCAAGTAAAAGACAGAGGGCAAATGAGAGAGGCGCGATATGTATAGAGAGAGATAGAAAGAGGGAGAGAAAGAAAGAAATATATAGCAATAAAAGAGAGAGAGACAGAGATAGAGAGAGGGAGAGAAAGAGAGAGAGATGTAAGGGCGAAATATGTAAGTAAAACAGAGAGGGCGAATGAGAGAGAGGCGAGATATGTATATAGAGGGAGATCGAAAGAGGGAGAGAGAAAGAAAGATATATATAGAAATAAATAGCATTAGTGGCCGAGTTATAGAGAGCGAGAGAAGAGAGGGAAAATTGTAAGCTAAAAATCAAGCAAAAGTACATCAATCAAGTTGATCAAGGCTTAAGCCCATAAATGTCGATCAAAAATATGCATGGAAATGTTGATCGAAAGTTTATTGAATCCACTTCATTCTGCTAGAGTTAATCTTCTTAAAATCCATCTGAAGAATTAGAAAGTTGCTTAAAATCGATCACCCACAAGCTATAATTAATATCGTTGCCATAGGCCCTCGAGGAGTGCCTCTGGTGTTAGGCAAGTTGAAGCTCAGCTTCAGCCTTCATACACAGTGCGCACTGTGAAATGTCAGACGATTAAAAGCTCGATTAATATTCATTTCAATTAAAACAATTTAAAAATTCTGAAATCAAGCGAAAGATGCGAGCAGCTGCAGCTGTGACAAGAAAAAAACCTTTACAGGCTAAGCTGCAGCTGAAAAGCCGAAGCTGACGCGCAGCGAATGGCTTAGAGCTTGCCACATGGCCAAATTTATGTGCACAAATTAGCAAGAATACGACGAAGAATAAGAATAAGTATAAGAAGAAGCAGCAGCAGTAGGGGAGAAGGCAGAAGAAGCAGCATAAGAGGCAATCAAGTGACTGCCACATCAATTTATGAGCAGCCGCTGCCAAATCTCTGAGAGCTGACCAAAAGGCGCGTGCTGCTGGCCAGCTGCAGAGCAGCCACAGCTATGAGAGAGAGAGAGAGAGAGAGAATGGGGAGTCAGAGCATTGGTGACAAGGAGCTGCAAAACCAGGAAAAGGAGCTCTAAACTTGTTTCTTCCTTTCTTTCACTCTGTGTCCCTCTCCATCTCCCTCTCTCTCTCTGTTTGTCTCGTGCCTGGGCTTGCGTCCTGGCTAAATTTAGCCAAGAGCTCAGCTGCAAAAGGGCTTTAACTGTTGCATGTTATAGCGACTGGCACCGACTGCCTAATGCTCCCCCAATTGGCTGCCTTCACCCTTCACTTCGGAAACAATCCAAGCTGCTGCTGAGCAATTGCCTAAATAGCATATATATATAGATATATACATAGGTATGATATATATCAAGCCTGTAGCTTCAGCAGCTATCAAGGCCTGTCAAGAGAAATGAAGCCATGAAACAAATATGCCTGTTTTACATGCCATGAGCGAGCATATGCATGGCTAGTGGACTTTGGACGCAAGTTGTTATTCTCTTGTTTGTTTGTTGTTGTTATTTATTGTTGTTTGTTGACTGCGCGCCATTTGCTTGCACAGCAGAAGCGAACTGCAGAATGCAGCTGATTCGCAGTTGAGAAGAAAATATATATATGTATATGAAGTGTATGTATACAGGTATATATCGAAAGAAGAAAGTGTCCGGGTACATAAGGCGAGATTCTAAATATATGCAAACAATATATTTATTCATGAGCGAGAGTTAAACGAAAATATTTCTAGAGCTCGGCGCTGAGGCGGGCAAATCAAAGTTGGAAATTTCATTTATAGAGCTTAAGCTCTTCTTAGGCTTAACGAGTGGTGAAACATGTGTAAAAGAGATTTACATAGCTCTAAAGACATGCATACATACATACATACAAACATATTCATACATCTAAGTAAGGCCTGAAGGCAATTGAAAACATTTTCCATTTTCCATTAGGAAATTTTTCGTCTTTTCTAACAAAAATTTATTTAAATTAATTGAAATTTACTTTCTCACTTGATCAATTTTTGAGTTCCTTAACAATTTTCCATAATTATGCTATTTTCTTGCTTTACTAACTAAAACTCCAATTGGAATTTGAATTGTTTGCTGCTTGCGGTGCAATTTTATGCGCTGCATTTGGGCGTCACATTTGATATGCAAAGTGCTTAAGCTTAAGCAATAGCTCCCAAATTCAATTGTCTTGATGCTAACCTGCTGCTTAAGCAGTGTTGTAGAAGTGGGCGTGGCAGCGCCCATTTCGAGCAGCAGCCGCAACAAATTTTGATTGAATTCGATTTTTGACTTGTCTTGCATAATTTGCAGTGGCAACAGGCTGCAGGTGGGCGTGGCTGTGGTTAAAGCTAAAACTTGAGCTAAAGAAAAGGCAGCAAGTGAAACTTGAAAATTGAATTTAATTAACCAAATCTGCTAAGCACTCTGTGTGTGTGTGTGTGCCAAAAAGAATGCCAAATGCAAGCAAATTGCTGCCAAACAACGGGGCAATGGGCAACAAAAAATTATGATAATTGACAGCAATTGGCACAGGCAGCCGCTAGATTGCAGCATTCCTGCACACACACACACACTCACACACATACGCTGTGAGCAATGTTTAAGTATATGCTGGCCAGTGGGCGGCGCAGGAAGGAAGACAACAACAACAAAAAGTCGCCCATTTCCTCGAAGCAAATGCTGCCAGCTACAACAACAACAACCCTACCCCCACCTGTGTGCACTGCTTGCTGCAGAAAGTACAGTGAAATAGCAGTACATGTGACAGGCATCAATTAAAAATGTTAAAGTTCTCCATTGCATAGAGCCAAGCAGCGCCAAGCAGCGCCAAGATGCTGCCAAATGCCAGGGTCAAATTGGCAGTTGAAGCAGCTAAAGCCAAAATGAAGACTCAAGAGTTGAACTATGTATGTGTGTGTGTGCTGTGCGTGGCTGCCTGAAGGCAGGCTTGGCTTGAGTGGGGGGAGTGGGGGGGTCGCAGTGGCAAGTTTGTTGCCAGAGTCTTTTGTTTTGCGCTCGCACAACTTTTGGCTTCGCTTCTGCCTTTTTGGCGCGCAGTTCTCAGCGAGGATGCTGAGCGCGCCTGACTGCCCCAAGTAGATTGACGAAGAAGAAGAAGAACAATGAAAAATGCATTAAACTTGCCAAGGAGAAGCAAGCAAAAGGAATTAAAAGTTGCAAAATTAAGCAACGACGAAGAGATACTCTCTATATATCAATGAGATGGAAAGAGAGGGGGGCAAAGAAGAGGGAGAGAGAGACAGATGGAAAAGAAAAAGCAGAGAAAGATTGAGAAAAGTAGAGGCAGAGTCTGCTATATCTATCAAAAGAAAGAGAGAAAAAGAAAGCAAGTTAGAAAGGGATGAGTATAGAAAGAGAGAGTGAGAGGGGGAAAATATCTTAAGCTATCTTCTGACTAATTAATGTCAGGTCAAGCTGTCATTTCGATGCAGTGATTGTTCATATTGCAGCCAAAGCTAACTTTCTATGCCACACAAGACTCTATACTCTATATAATCGCAGAAAGGAATTATTCCAGCTATAAAGCAGCCACACATCACTGTCTATAGCTCTTTGAAATCAGTTTGATCAAGTCTATATACCAAGTTGGATTCCAATATTTCGATAAATACTATTTCATCTACCAACTCGATGTAGTCGAGGCGACTTTTGATTCCCTCATTTGCAATGGGCGCAGGGCTTGATAAAAGACATAAAACGTAAGCTTAGGAGCAGCTTAACAGCTCCCACTCTGCCGCTCTGCCTCTTGCCATCTCTGTTTGTTAGCTGCCCGCTTGCAGCAACCTCAATAACAATATTTTGTTTCGTTTCGTTTCGGATTTTCGGCTGCTGTAGCGCGCGTTGCACGTTGATTTTGAAAGCCAGACAGCTATAAAAGCAACAACAACAACAACAGCAGCAGCGAACAGCTAACAACAAAACTCGTTAAGAGCGTAAACGTGTTTTCAACCTTTTCTCTTCTTATTTCTTTCTGATCTTAACAGCAGCGCTATATATCCGCCATTTTGTTTGGCCACTCGGCTTGTGGCTCGCTGCTGCGACATTTCTGGTTTTTCGAACTAAGAAGCCAGTTGGCAACGCGACGCAAGCCCCCTCACACTGCAAAGTTCATTTGCTGAGCGTGGGGAACAAGGCGATTTGATTCGAGCTTGGGAGCAAATTTCCCTTGATCTCTCTCTCTCTCTGTCTCTTGAAATGTCCATTCGAAAACTTCAGTTCGCACATTGGATAGGTTTGTGTCTGCACTTAACAGTCGCTCTCGAATTTAAAGCATATCTTGCAAAATTCCCATTCGAAATCTTGACTTGGTTTGTGTCCGCACTTCATTTTCGCTCCCTCATTCGAAGTGTGTCTTACAAAATTCCCATTCGACAACTTCAGTAGGCGCACATTGGTTGTGTAGGTTCGTGGCCGCACTAGTTGCTGTCTCTCCCATTCAAAGTATATTTTTGAGGAAATGATCTTTCGAACACTGTTGTGGGAACAGCTTCAGGTTTGTATTCTCACTAAAAGGCTGCTGAGCACTCGTGATCAATTGTTTTTAGCTCATATGTTAAAAGTATATCAAAAGAATATCAAGACAATATTTGTTATGTGACTGTTTGCTGATGAAATTAGAAATAAATTGCACTTAGAAATTGAGCATGCTAAGACTCTGTGCTTTGCAGCAGACAATGCTTCACTTCACTTGTTAGCATGTACAACAACCAACACAAGGAATTTCCCCTTCAGGTACACAGCTCGCGCGCTCTCTCTCTCACTCTCTTACTCACTCTGTTGCAACGCACGGCAAGCCCTCGTCAGGGGCAATTTGTTTGTTCACCGCAAGTTGGGAAATTTCCAAGCCGCAGTATTGCGCACGCTCTCAAGATCAACGGACGCACAGTCGCTCACGCCGAACGTTTTCGTTTTTTTTTTGTTTTTCTTTTCGATTTTGCTTCTTTTTGTTTATTTGTGCAAGTGAAGAAAATCAAATGAAATGAAATTGCTGCAACTGCAAATGACAACAGAAATCTGCGAACGCAAACAACAAAACTAAATCAACATTGAGGGCAGCTTTCAGCAATAACAGAAAAACCAAAAACTATTAAGCGCGCTCTTCACCAGCGAGCGTGTGTGCACGTATGTGTGTGAAGTACTTTTGTGTGTGTGTGTTGGTGTCTAAGCAGAAGTGCGAACTAAGCAACAACAAGCAGCAGAAGAAGAAGAAGAAGAACGATAACTTGTAAAGACAAACAGGTGCAACATCATATATATATAAATTTATATATCGAGTGTGCACAACAACAACAACAACAACAATTGCTAGTGCCAGAACAGTTTGGCCAAAGCTAAGGAAGAAGAAGCAGCTGCAGCAGCTAAAAGGGTTGTTCCCTTTGCGGAAGTAGCAAAAAACAAAAAAAAAGAAGCGACATGTGCTAAAAAACAACAACAACAACAAACTTGAAGAAGCAGCAGAAGAGGGGACGAAGTCCAAGCTGAAGAAGAAGAAGAACTCTACAACAACAACAAGAGCAGCCACAAGAGTGGTTAATTTGAAACTAATGGATACGGTTGCCATTAAGACGGCGCCGCCGCATGCGCCGCTGGCAACAACAACAGCGCAACAACAGCAACAGCAACAGCAACAATTGCTGCAGCGGCAAACAGCAAACTCGCCCGCAACAATTGGCGACAGCGTCTACAGCAACAGCAACAGCAACAGCAACGGCAACAGCAACGGCAATAGCATTGGCGCCTTCTTTCAGACCTGCAAGGTAAGCGAACGGGAAAGAGGAAGAGGAAGAGGAAGAAGTAGGAGTAGAAGTAGAAGAAGCTAAAGCTAAAGCTGAAGCTGCAGAGACCAAGCACAGTAAAAGTTGCAATAGAACGAACGAACGAACGAAATGGAACAAGAAAGCCAAGCGTAGCGCAGAATTAATGCAAATCAAATTTGCAGTCGAAACTAGAAACTAAATTTGTTTTATATGTGGAAATAATATTGCTTATTTAATATATTCAATTCAAAGACGTGAAGTTTAAAGCATTTTTATTTATTTTTTTTAATTTTTAAAGGTTTTTTTTTCGAATTAAATTAATCTTTTAAAAGTTTTTCAACAAATGCAATTTTTTTATTTTTAGAAAAAAAAAATTGATTTTAAATTAAAATTTAAAAAAAAATTGGTTTTTACCCTTTATAACAGTAGAACTAAAAATTAAATTAATTAAATTAATCTTTTAAAAGTTTTTCAAAAATGCAATTTTTTTTATTTAAAAAAAAAATAGATTTTGAATTCATATTAAAAAAAAAAATAGTTTTTTACCCTTTATAACAGTAGAACTAAAAATTAAATTAATTAAAAAATTTTTTTTTTATTTAAATTTTATTTTTATTTATTTTTTATTTATTTATTTTTTTTTTTCTTTTTGTTAAGAAAATATTTATTTCCAGTTAACTCAAATATTTATAAAAATTGTATCTTGATATTTTTTATTTTTTTTTTATTTAAAAAAAGCCAAAAACTTAAAAAACAATTTTTTACTCAAAAAGTTGAATAACTTTTTTTGTTTTGTGATTTAAAAAAGAAAAAAAGTAGTCAAGCTACTTTTTAACTACTTTAAAAAATATTTAAGCATTTTTTTCACTTTAACAAAAAAAAAGTTAGTTAAATTATTTTCTGTTATAAGTTTAATGTGGTTATATAACTTCGTAACGGTTTCAAGCACCCATAAAAATAAACAGCTTGAGTCGTTTTTAATTTCGACTTTTGCTTTGACAACTTTTTAAAGCGCGAAAAATCCCAGCACCAAAAGCAAGCAACAGACAGAGTTCTGTTAACCTGGGCACTGTGCAAGTGGGGTATATTGGCTTCCACATAAGAGAGGGACAATTGAACTGCAACAACAGTCGAGTCGATCTACTAACTCTACTATTTAACCTAAACTTAACTCCGATAACTCTGCATTTGAAATAGATGCTGACCAGATGCTGACATTCATAGTCAAGAGAGGAATCTCTTGCAATAGACACTTTTGCTCTAGCTAGGGTATCTTTGAGTCGTACACTACCCGCATTGCAGCACTCTTGCTTTGGTTTTCTTTCCAAGTCTCAGCCAGAGTCGACTGCTTAGTTACACGTTTCAACTGTACTCCCTCTGCCTCCATCTCCCCCTCACTCTCTCTCTCTCTCTCTCTCTCTCACTCTCTCTCTCTCTTTCTCGCTCTGTTGTTCTGGTTCTCTCTTTGTCCCCTCTGTTCTCCCTCTAAATGTGTTTGGTCATGTCGCAAGCATCGTAAAAGCATTTCACAAATGAATTGTCACAATTACGCGCTTTACTTACGACTCTCTCAAAGCGCAACGACAGTAGCTCGAATGAAGGAAAATGCTGAAAATGAAAAATGAAAACACTAAATTCCCAATGCTAGTTGACAATACAATAAGGCAACAACAACAAACAAACAAACAAAGTTAAGGTCAGCAGAAGTGGAATATTTGATATGAAACAAAAACTAAATAAGGAACGTTGCACAGTCGGCGCATGCGCGACTGTCTAATGCCTGTGCCATGTGCCACGCCTCCAAAAGGGGGCTTCACGATTTGACTGCTATACAAAGCCAAAGCAAAGCCAATATACCCGCTTCATGAGCGAGCGTCAAACTAGAAAATGAATAAAAATTTAGAATTCCCTCTGGCTATGCTTAGCTAGGCAACTCGAATTGCAGTGTCACGCCTGGGGGAGGGAGAGCGGGAATGAGAGGGTGGAGTAATTAGGTAAAGCCCTACGGGGTAAGGCGCGGGAACAGGTGACATGTGTGACATTTGCTTAATCAGCCTAATTAATGAATAGGCTTCAGCATCAACAAGTGCAGTGGGAGTCAAAAGAGATGTTGGGGTAGTATCGGCTGGGATATACCCTGTAACATGTTTAACAACAACAAAGTTGAGAGACTTTAAGCTGAATCTAATTTGAAGCATTGACAGCCAGCCTATAAAACCTTTCGATTGCTGCATAGACGATGCATTCTGTTGAGCTGGCTTATTAAAGGAACACAAGAGTGAACTAGTTCAGTTCATTTAATAAACAATTTCATATACGGCACACATGTAGGCTCGCATTCTCCATGTAGAACAAGCATTTTTCTCTGTTCAAGCACTTGAGACTTTGTTTTGCTTGCTCTTTTACGCCCTCTTCACTTCGCACCGGAAATGTAACTGTGAATTGAAAACCAAAACTAAAACAAAAACAGAAACAAAAGAAACATTCAAAATTGTCACTTGTTGTGCCCTGCCCTGCCGAGTGCGTATGCCTAGGCTGCTCGTGACTTTC
>JAWNOS010000595.1:0-19985 GCA_035045845.1 Drosophila buzzatii | reverse complement strand
TATTCTGCTACTACTACTACTTCTACTACTCTGCTACTACTACTACTTCTACTGCTCTGCATCTACTACTTCTACTACTACTACTTTTACTACTCTGCTACTACTACTTCTACTACTCCTCTACTTTTACTACTCTGCTACTACTACTTCTACTACTTCTACTGCTCTGCTACTACTACTACTCCTTCTACTGCTCTGCTACTACTACTACTACTACTTCTACTGTTCTGCTACTACAACTACTTCTCCTGCTCTGCTACTACTACTATTACTTCTCCTGCTCTTCTACTACTACTACTTCTACTGTTCTGCTACTATTCTGCAATTACTACTACTTCTACTACTTCTACTACTTATGCTGCTACTACTACTACTACTGCTGCTACTACTACTACTACATCTACTACTACATCTACATCTACTACTACTTCTACTAATACTAATACTCTTTTTTAAGGTCTTTCAAATTAAATATATGTCTACTAGATCTACGGATGGTTAACAGAAGCAGAGATCACGCAGAGAAATAGTCAACTCTACATACATAATCCTTATACTTGTTAGATAAACTTGGAAATCAACCTAATCCATAGCTGATCTGCATTTCTAGTCAAGTCTATTGCTTACCAATGTAAATATTATACCCTCTCTCCATATATAGCAATGGGTATACAAATCTGTTAAAAATGGACCAATAAATTGTAATTAATTTTCACGCTACGATTTTCATCTAAATGTTATTTTAATTGTTAGCCAATATATTTAATAAGAAATGAGCTGCGTGCCACGCCCCTTCGAGGAATAGTCGACTGAGTGGCAGCGATAGCGCTGTAGGTGGGCCGCATAAATCTGCTGCCTTAATTGCAGCTTACAGCTTGGCCAGGTTGGTTAGCTTGGCCAAGCTAAGCCAGCTTAGCCGTGGAGCTGGCATTTGGCATACACGAAATTGATTTCGAGTGCGAGAGTTTACGAGGCGCCGTAAAAAATCGCATCAAATCGAATCAAATGCAGGCAAATCCTGGCCCGAAGCCGAGGCACGTGTAAATAAATTGCCAACGGTCAACCCTTTGGCCATCACGCGTTGTCCTTTATCATAGCTGGCCAAGAGTTCGCATCCCTTACCATATTTCTGCACTAATCCCGGTCAATAAAACACAATTTTCGCCACTTGATGGCAACGGGAATAAGGAAAAGGGGACAAGGGCAGAAAAAATCTAGCTTAGCTACATTTACTTTTCAATTGCGTTACGGACGTTCTCTTGGCACGGGCGAGGGCGGGGGCGTGGCTGGCATATCTGGCAAGTGTAGCTAAATAAATAAGTATTGTGCCAGTTGAACTGTGCGACAACGAACGAATAACGTCAAGTTTTATGTTTGTTTATCGCTAAACTGAAAGCTGGACACTCGCAGCTGGATAGCCGGACAGCTGGACAGCCGGATAGCCGGATAGCTGGTTAGCTGGAGAGGCGCAAAGCTAGGAGCTAAGCTTAAAGGACAACCATGGCTGGCTAGCCATTCACATGGCTGTAGAATTTGCTTGTCTCTGGATTTATGCGTTTTGCCTTTGGCTATTTATTTTCTTCAGCTATTTTCTTGATTTGGCAATTTACTGTGCATTCAGCCATGTAATTGAGTTGGCAATTTTTTAGAAAAAAGTTTTCTAAAATAGAGGGATGGAGATAGAGAGAGTGGGAGAGTGGGAGAGAGAGAAACACTCACTCGTCCCATCAAATGCTGTATTAACTATGCTAGAGTTAGTTAGAGTTATGGGTTCTGTGCTGGCGATGCATATCGCATGAGAGTTGCGTCTGCTTTTATGGCTCATAACAGCCCTAATTAAGGCCATTGTCAAGAATGCAAGTTGCCAGTTTGCCAGTTGCAATTGGCAGATTTTGCGTTGTTGCATGTCGCCAGGGTTCAGTCGCTCATTTAATTGTCATGTTGTGCATTGAGAATGACAGCGTTTTCGGCCGCTCAAAATGCGGCAATCGCACGTGAGGCGACAATTATGCGCCAAGCAACATTTGCAAGCTAGCAACATAATGAAACCGCTAGCAACATGTTGCTACGCATATTTTAAATGAGTTTGGTCGCAAAGCTGACGCAAAGTGGCATAATTACATGTTTCGATGACAAGACCTGCTAGGTTTGTTCACGCGCTCTTCGTCCGCAGGGGGCGATGGCAAAGGGGGCGGGAGGTATGCTCGTTCAGGCAAAGGAATGCTGCCAGAATGACCAAAAAATAAAGTAAAAAAATAAGAGAATGAAGCCTGGGCAGGCAATTGCATTTTTGGTTAAATTTCGCTCACGTTTCAGCGCTGCAATTAAAAACGAAACAAGCCAAAGGAACAGAGCCAAGGAGTAACAGTCCAGCCGCGTTTAGCCAACTATGAAGATTTAGATAAGCGCCTCATTTTGCTAGCCGCTGGCGCAGGCCCGGCTCGACTTGGCTCGGTCTGCTCAGGCCCGGCCCTGGTCAGTTTTCCGTTTTTTCAGTTTTCAGTTTTGGGTTTCGGTTTTTGTACACGTTTTCCATTTCGTTTTGTGCGCCCCTTGGCCTACCATTTGGGCTAAATTGTCGCTCAGGCCTTGAGTGTCCTACCCCCGCATTTAAATTACAGCAGACGCATTACATATATATATATATCTGCCTCCGCTCACTGTTACGAGGGTGTAAAATGAATGGCCTACAAAATTTATTTGTCATAATGTAATTTTAAATGTTTGTTCGTTCACATTTGCTAATGACTTTTTGGCTCGTCGTATTACACTTGAAAAACATTTTGCTGCAGCTGGATGAACGAGCGAGGTGGAGTGGTGAATGACGGTGGTGGTGGGGCAATGACAGAGGCCAGGGCACACATTTTGTACAAATTGTATGCCACCCAATCAAATGCAAATCGGCACCCACCAACACACAGAGGCCACGCAAACGCCGTTGATCCACAGTGGGCTGATCGTGGTGTTCGCCACGTCGCCATAGGCAACAATGATTGCAAGCACAATCCAGCAATGTTGGTCATCCCGGTTTAGGCTTGAAAGAGTGGAGCTAGACTTGGAGTTGGAGTTAGAGTTGCAGTCGTGGCACAGACGTTGGCGCGCACGCCGCATAAGTTTTCCGCAGAATTTCCCTCAGTTTTCTATTGCACCCGCCGCTGTGGTCGTAACTCCGTCGACTGCATAGAATTTCAACAATAATCGCAGCGAGCGGCTAACAAACCAGCAAACCAGCAAACAAGGCGAAAACAACACACAGACAACAGGCCAACAACAATAACAACAAAACAACAACAACAACAATGCAGTTGGTATCATCATAATCATAGTACGCCGAAGACGCATGGCAGGGCTAAGAGGCGGGCTAAAAGGGGCGTAATGGTTGTAGAGCTAGGGAGGTAGGGAGCGGGCGGCATCGGGAATTCACCCCTGCGAATTCGCAATTCTGCGAAATCAAATTTCATAAATATTTCTCTTATGCAATGCAACAGAGCCAAAGAAGAGAGATTGATACAGGGAGGGGAGCTCAGTGTGTGTGTGTCGATCCCCCTGAGTTGCCGTATCCAGCCAGATGGGTTCCAACTAAGTAACTAAGCAAAAGCTCCCTACACACAACAACAGAGCGCAGTCGCATAGCTCAGTCGCGAGAGTTGCCCAATTGCCATTGTGGTGGCCATTGTTAGACATAGACACACAGACACCACAGATGGTCGCCCAGAGCGTGTTCAGGATTTCCCCGTTACCTGGAAATGGCAATAAAGAAAGCTGTGGCAGCTTTACAACTTGCATTGTGTTATAAATAATTATTTTAAGCAACTTAATTATTTAATAAAAAAAATAAGACAAAAAATATTAGAGTCGCCCCCGGGTGGACTCGAACCACCAACCTTTCGGTTAACAGCCGAACGCGCTAACCGATTGCGCCACGGAGGCTGCTGATCGTCTAACGGCAAAATATCAAACATAACACGGGAGATATAAATATAAATTATTTTCTATGTTATAAATTCAATGTAGCGGTTTCATAATCTTATCTATTTCTTATCAATAAAATAACTTTCGAGTATTTATGTTATCTTTAAAAAGTAATATTTATTAAATATATAAAAAAAATGTCAATTATAGAAATTCACTAATATATATGCTAATGTATTTGTTTTGTTCATATCATTCTTAACTAGAAGACAAACATAATAATAATACTTATATGTATTAAGTATAACTTTACAGTTATTTCACAATTATTATTTTGTAGTATCAATTATCATAATACATTATTTTATAGTATTAAAAAATTATTTAAAAAAATTCGATCCTGCCAGGAGTCGAACCTGGAATCTTCTGATCCGTAGTCAGACGCGTTATCCATTGCGCCACAGGACCGGTTGATATAGCCAATCTTATCTTCAGTCCAAGAATCTTGCTATAAATAGATTAATTTGCTTATTCATGATTTGTTGTAGTTGTTGTTGAGTCGTGTGTGTTTAACGAGCTTATTTGCATATTATTTTATTATTTCCCATTAAGTTTAATGAATATTGAATTAAGAGCATATTCCGGTTTTACATATAATACTCACAGTAGTTTTAGTTAGCTGTTCTCAGTTCTCTGTTCTCTGTTTTCTACGTATGCCTATGACAAGTGTTCACAGTGCTTTGATGCTATTCGTTGGTTTGTTTACTGTTCTCATTTACGTATATTGTATTTGCTGAAGTCAGCTGTTCTCGAATTCAAGTAACGCTGTGGCACAACTGTTCTCAGTTGTAATATTTTAGTGTTTACATGAATTTTTCGTTGCTTTTGCTGTGTTTATTTGATTAATTAATCTTTATTATTATTATTTATATAATATATTATTTAAATTTAATATATTATAGTATTGTATGTTACGAAGCTTTTTCCGACATTTCGTTGTATTTTTCCATAGCTTGCTTTAGCTTTAAACTATACAAATATATTGTTATCATGATCTGAAGCTCTGGCAACTTCGTGTAAACTTGTGCAGCGTCTTGCAGTCTCCTGTGAACGTGATAAGCTCGAAATCAACCGCATCGTCATCATCTACGTCGTGGTGGCGGTGGTGGCGACCGCCACTGCTGCTGCTGCTGGCAGAGAATCCAATCGGCATGGTCGACGTCGACGTTGTTGTTGTTGTTGTTGTTGGAGCTGTGGAATTACAGCCACTCTAATCTCTCGACAATTGTGGGCGCACACAGCGCACAGGCGCAGCGAAATCATGCGAAGAGGAAATGAAATCGCGCAACTGCAACTGGCAAACTGGCAACTGGCAGCGGAGTGAGCTGCAGCGGGCGTCCAACCAGGGAGAGAGAGACCCCAAGCAGTCTGCGATGCTTTTCCTTAATGCTTTGAGTGTTTGTAAGTCTGCTTTTGGCTGGCCATGTAGAGTCCGGGTCCTGATCGTGTCTGGCTTCTAACTTTGGGAGAATTCCTTTAAATGGTTTTTATGTTGTTGTTGTTGTTGTTGTTGCTGCTGTTGTTGGTATCATTTATGTGTGTACTGCTGCTGCGACTGCAGCTCAAATGAATCATACCAACGGAGCTAAGCTGAACTCCTCCCTGCTGTGGCGTCGAGTGCCGACCGCTGCGACCGCAAGACCTGCACAAGATGTGTGAATTCTTTTTGTATTTTTCGTATTTTTTTTTCTTTCGTTTAGGTGAGCTGCCACATCGACTCGATCTGTGGCGAAAGGAGTGAAAATTTATTGAGCTGTGGGCGCGCATTATTCATGGACTGCACCAGTAAACGGCGAGCCAGGCAACGAGTCGGGGCAGCACCACCAAAAAGTAGGCGACACCAGTTGCCGCTGTTGCTCGGGGACCTGGTCGCCGTCAGTTTGGGTTAACAGGTTAATGTTGTCCACAGGTCTGAAAAAGCCATGGCTAAAAGGAGTACAACAACAAAAAAAAACTTAAATAAATACGTATAAGAAAACTATGTGCTATTGTTTCACATGAGGCGCAGATCGAAGCCACTTATCGCCTGTCAAATGTAATCGATGATATTGTTGCTCTGGCCGTTGCGCCTAATGATGATGAAAGTAAGCTGCGGTTGCTATTGCTGTTGGTATCTGCATCTAATCATCTCAGTGTTTTACACTTGCCAAGGTGTTGCACGCTTATCACCTGGACTTGGGTAATTACAACAGAAATCTTGTCGAAAACAATAATTCGTTTTGGCTTAATTTCTCGGAATATGTTATTTATGCCTTCGCCTTTGCTGGGGCAGCATGCTTGTGGCGCATTTATCGTGTTGCATCAATAAATTGCCCAGTCGAGCTGGAGCAGGAGCTGCAGCTCAGGTCTCAACATTTCATAATATTTACAATAAACATGCAACTGCTAAACGGGAAGAATTCTGGCCAGCAACAGCATTTGTTGTTGCACAGTTGCTGGCAACATTTAGCGCATCATGTTGCGTGAAATTTGACACTTTAGCCATGTTGTAGCTGCGGCTGCTGCCGATGACGACACAGTCAAATTGGCAGACACACGGGCAACATTTGAGTTTTGTCTTGTTGCTGTTGCTGCTGCTGTTCGTTTTGCTGTTGCTGTTGCTGCTGTGTCTGTTGCTTATTTATGTGCATCAGGTTTTTAGGCTTTGGCATTGGCGCAATGTTGCTTTTGGGCGCTACCGAATTTATGTGCCTTTGTCATATTTGCTGGCGTCCTTATAACAATAATACACAAATATGGCCAATGCGTTGTCAACAGCTGCAGACTCTGGCTAAACGCAGTTGCTCTCGCTCCCTCTCACCCTCTCTCTCTCTCTCTTTCTCCAATTGCATGCAGCGCACAATCAAGCGACAAATTGATCGCACTTCGAGATAGGCAAACTCTCGAGCAACATGCTGATGGTCCGCATAGGCCTACAAGGCAATGGACCAAGGACACACAGACAGAGCCAGCCGGACAAGCGTGGACCTGGACCTGGACGAAACTAATATCTGTGCAATGGCCAATGCCAATTTTCCTATTTAATATGCCACGAATTGACATGGACGTTGCCATTAAGCATTTGATATGGGTTACTTTGGCCCCGTCTCTCTCTCTCGTTGCCTGTCGCATTACACATTGCAGACATTTGGCATTTGGGCTTAATTTAATCAAATTAGCTGAGAAACGAAATTGTTTGCCTAATCGAAATCTAAAAAACAAATTATGATTGCATGCGTAATGCATAATGCAATTGCAATTGTAATTGCAATTGCAATTGCTGAGTGCAATATGTTTGAGCGAATGCAATTTAAATAATTAATAAAGCACACACAATTTAATTTCATTAGGATAATTCTAATTAGAGAGAGGAGCTGTAAATGCAATTGCAGTTGCAGTTGCTCTATCGCCTGTGTCCAATCGCTGCCTACAAAGGCCCAATTTTCAAATGCATGTGTGTGTGTTTGCATGTGTTTAAGCTGAAATTTAATTGAAATTGTTGCTGTCATTGTAAAATTAATGAATAGGCAAACAACACACACACACACACACACACACACAGCTGCACATTCATAGAAAAGCAATTACATTTAACAGCTGCCTGGGCAGCAGCATTGATGAGCTTTGCCACTGATGCAGTACGATAAAATGGCTGCACATGCCATATACATATATTATATACAATTCTCTCTCTCTATATATATACGTATTTGTGTCATATTATATAATGGCTTTGCCTGATAATACCACAACAACCAACAGGCTAATTAAATTGCTATGCAGCTCAGGCGTTGACCATATTAAAATCCATTTAAATCTAACAAATGTATCGATATTCTTTTGGACCACTGGTCACAGTGTCCTATCATAGTTAATCATCTAAAGAAGCATTTTGTTTGTTTCTCTCCCTCTCTCTCTTTCTCTTTCGCTCTGTTTGTGCGTGCTGTGTGTCGCCATTGTTGGGCATACATTTCCAATCAGATAACGCTGCAGCCAAAACGCACGAGCGCACAAACCATGGCCCTGGCAGAGACAAGAGTCAAAAGGATGAGCACCAACTGAAGGAGCGGTGGACGGGAGATGGTAGGAGACGAGTAGATGGACAGAGGCAACAGAATAAAGTAGAAGGCAACGTGGAGGCAGTGCCCAGTGTTATCGAAATGCTGTTGCCACTGCCACTAATTAGTTAATGCATGACCAAATAATTGTTGCCATTGCTGCTTTTGTTTTCTATATATAACTGGGATTATATATAATATATGTACATATCTATATTGTATATACATATATCTAAGCCTAGCTGTGCTGTAGGAGATAAAGCCAACAATTGAATTTTTTGTAACTACAAATTACAATTGAATTCCATAAAAACTTTGCTTTGAACTTTGGTTCAAAATTTGGCAGAAAATATATTGCAAATAATACTCTTATTTGAACTCATCAGCTTAAGTTTAAGGCTAATGAAAGGCTAGTTATATATCAAGCATTGCCTAAGCAGTGCTGAAAAAAATGTTCTAAATCTCAATCATAAGAACCTAAACATTCATATACTTAGTCTTGAATAGAACTATGTGAAATATTAGCTCTAAGATATGTTTATATACTATTGATAGTCTATATACATATAGCACTACATATTAAGCATTAGCTCTTGCTTGTCTAGCAAAATGTAATAATCTGCAGTCAGAAAAAGCTTAAAGTTTAACTGCGAAATCTTTAGTAAAAATCAAACTATGAATTAATAATATTTGACTAATTTTACTAGTATAGAAAAAATAATATTTTGAATAGAGCTGTTAAGAACGGGCGTAGTTAAAACAGTTATTGATTAACACAGAGCGCCTATTAGCTTATTAGCTATATAAACGTTGTGCGCTGTTAAGCTGCAGCAAGAAAGGCTAGTAACCGCTGTGTCACATATATACATACATATATATGTATAGTTATATATATGTCAGCTAGCGGAACCAATCGAACTAATCGAAATGCCACCACACTTAGCCCTCCTCTGCTGTCGCAGCCCAATCAGATATTTGATAACGATGCGAGCGAGCTGGTCGAAACGCTGACCAGGTCTAAACACTAATTAGCTAATGCATGCCCAAATATTTGTGACGGCTGCCTTGGTTCACAGGGCCATTGATTTATGCCCATATTTTGGGCGGGTTATGCTTAGCTGCGTGCGGCAGGCGCATTTCCCATGCATATCTAATACAATAGATTACATGTATATATAAAAATATAGAGACATATGTGTGCGTATGTAGAGAGGCCTTATCGCAGATGCTGATTAACTGATTTATATGGCTAGTAATTTGTAATGCATTGATCACTGCGCATTCAAGTCCATAGCTGATAGCCAAGCGGGTTAAGCTAATGTCAGAGTCTCGTGAGTTTGTCAAGCTAATTGCAGCACATAAACCTATATACATATATGTATATGTATATGAGTTATTTTTGAACGAATCACAATGTAATTATATAACAATTATGGGCGTGGTCAGGCAGAGACTTTGTCGCATGTTGCTGATGTTGACTTCCAATGCAATTAGACAAATGAGGCCTTGCGCAAGAGTGGGGGAACTTTGATTACACGGAACTCTCGTGATGCTGAATGCAAGATCGATCTCTATGGTCACCAAATACATATATATATATATATCTATATTTTGTGCTTGGCTGCATTTAACGTGCACTTAATTACACTGGCCGAAACAGCAGATGCATTCGCCATGATATCCATACAAGGTATTTGTTAAATTGTTATTATTCTATTAAATGGATGCTTGATGATGAGCCTTGCGTGCCTTTATATATACGTCTCTATATATTCATTTTAAAATATATATATTTATGTGGATTTGTATTTTAGCACAAGGTGCAACGGAAACGGATGTTCGCTGGCAATTAAATGACATTAGCCAATGCGCATTGATACGTGGCTTCAGCGAATCGGCAAATTTGCCTAGCTGGATGCCGCTTTAATGGCCGTCAGACACGCGCTGGCCATTAATTAGCGCCATGCCCATAAAACGGGGAGGCAGTCTAGTTTTTAACTACTCATAAACCTGGCTCTAAGGTACTTACATATCAAGTAGATATATGCAGGTATATATATGCTTATGTGCTGGCTTTATGGCCAGACTCGTAAAACAAAAGACTTAGGCAACGAACTTTGTCGGCTTTTGCTTGTATGTTGCCTGTGCTGCTTTTAAGTGCTGCTGCTGCCGCTGCCGCTGCCGCTGCCGTCGTTGTCGTACCAATAAATTAACATGCCATTTCACGCCTCAATACAAGCTCATAACTCATGCGTTCAATAACGAACAAATGCCGCATAACAAATGCCCAAAACTCAGCTCGCTCAAAGGAACATTCAGTTGGGCAGACGCGCGCACGTTTTGTATTGAAGACGCATCGAAATTTAAAGAGCAATTCATAAGCATAAATGGGCATTAGATTATTATTATACACATATACATATACATATATATGTACGTATGTATGTATATGCACGCACCCACACTCAATTTCATTTACGTTTTCTGTCCAATCATCTGGCCGCAATTAATCAAACTCTTTGCCCGTCAAATACCGTTCTACAATTTTCACTCACACAATTCGAGATAGAGAAAGAGAGAGAGAGAGAAAAGTATTTGTTTATTTTTTTTTGTAATAATTTATTTATTTTTTTCATAAATTATTTTATTTACTTTTTTTTGTAATTTTTTTTTATATATTTTCTTGTGATTGCCTTTAAATTTAAATAAACGTATGTTTTTTTTTTTTATTTTTTTTTATATATTCAACTATCAATATGGCCAATTACAATACATTTATCGCATATGCTTACAACATACATACATATCCGTAGCGCTAGAAGTAGGTATACATATACATATACATATTACATATATTTGTTTTTGTTTTTCGTTTTGTTTTTTTGTTTACGCACATAAATTAAGTTAAAAACTAAATTTGTTTTTTATGTACACAGAACTTAGATGATTATTTTGTAGTTATATAAATACTTTTTTTCATTATATTTTTCCATTTTTTTTTTGCTAAAATTATACAAAAGTTGCTAACAAATGTGTGTTTTCTTTTTTAAATATTATTTTTAGTTTTGCTTATAGATTTTTTACAAATTGCCTTTAACATTGAATTGATTTAAAAGTATTTGATGTTTATTAATAAGACTTAGCCCTAAACATCGAACATATGCAGCTAATTATATATATATATAGATCTTTATATATGTACATATTATGTGTGTGTGTGTATTGTATATAGTATATATGTCTTACATACACTGTCCTACAATTTGACTTATTTTTGTTTTGTTTTTCTTTTGTTGCTCTTCCCACATCTTTGTCTGGCTATATGTTTGCTTTAATTTATGTTTAAATTTATTTTACATTAATTAAATTTTGTATTTAAATTTATGTTTTTTCCTTTTCTTTTGTTTATCACGTCTGTTTGTTTAATATCTAATAATTTAACTAATTTACACTTTAAAGTATTTTTGCAATTTACAATTGCATTGCATTAATAGGACATATATTTTGCAGTTACTTTTTATTTTATATATTTTTATTATAATTTTGTTTTTGGACGTGCATTTTGTATAAGTTAATGTTAATGCTTAGTTATCGTTAGTTTCTGTGTGCTTGTTGCTGCTGCTCTCTGCTTCATACATACATACATATATACATATATTAATATTTATGAATTTTGCTTTTTGCATTAATTTTAGTTGTATTTTATTTAATTTTTTTATATTTATTTTGCTGTTTGCTGATTTTATGGCAGTTCATAAAGCACAATTAAATACGCCGAATATGCGTTAAGAAATTAAATTAATTAAGCGAAAAATAAAAATAAAAACAATGAATTCATACAAACAAACACACGCACACTGAATCACACACATTCGCACACACACACACACACACACACACGAGAGAGAGCAATAAAAATAATATGTGCGGCCCTTTAATTAATTTTAATGGGCTTTTGTTTTAACTGCTGGCCGACGACGAAAACTTAAATAATTAAAAATTGCACGCAATGTTTACAATTAGGAATAGCCAGCACTTGACTGCCCGCACGCCTCCCCCCCCACGCCCACGCCCCCTCCAGCACAGACAAGACACTGCCTAAAAGTTTAGTAGGCTGTCTTCGCTTGCTGCGTGTCTCGAAGGTCCTGGCGATTGCTGCTGCGGCTGTAGCTGTGGCTGTAGCTTGTTTGAGTCCTCAGTTTGGCATTGTGTTTGGAAATCGAAGTCAGTTGGATGTGAAACGTCTCTAGCTGAACAGATTGCTGTTCAAGTTGTTCCCGCTCCATCACGTATAGTCAGTGCGCCAAGTGCCCTGCAAAACGCGAGACAAACAAAGGGAAATCCCAAATTGAAACATTAATAAACAAAGCTCTTATACAACGGCTCGCTCTCTCTGCCTCGCTCTCAATTTCTCTTATACTCACCATTGAGCTGAGTCCCAAGTGGTAGGGCTGCGAGTGTGGCACGACGCCGCCGCCCAACGACCCGGCCGTGGAGAAGCCACCCTGCAGTCCACCGGAGGCGCCCAATGCGCCCATGCCGCCGGTATACCAGCTGCCGTGCATGTGCGCATGTGCCGGATGCAGTCCGCTGGAAAGGTGTCCATGTTGCGCTGGAATGAACAGAAGCACACAAAATGACGAATATTCAATGTTAAAAAACACTTGCTCGGCCACAGTCAGTGCTGATTATGATGCTTACCCATGGACGCTGAGAAACCGCCGCCGAAGCCCTTGGACGGATCTAGGGGCTTGAAGTCGCCCATGCCCAGATGCCCGCCCATCGGCAGACAGCCGCCGCCCAAGCCCTTCTTCTTCTTCGACTTGGAGCTGAGCTTGCGATTACGCGTTTGTATGCCCTCCTTTTTCATGGTAAGTGGACGATTGACCTGCATGGAGAAGAAAAGTGGAAGAGAAGAAGAAGAAGCAGCTGTTAGTTGTGGGTGTTGCAACCATGGGGCAGGGGAAAATCAATAAAGTGTGTCTGCCGCTGGCCGGCGGCAACAGAAATGGGTCAAATTTATGCAAATTCATTGCGCGGCCCTTTTTGGCCGGAAATGCCGCTAACTGCACACGCTGTCTGTTGCAACGCACACTGTGCAACAGCGCTGTGTGGCAGCAGTCGGGAACCGGGAAGTGAAAATGAAGTATTACAAGCATTTCTACACGATCAGATAAGCGACATTTGCGAATGCGATTAGTTGGCGCTGATAGCAAAAGCGGACGAGCAACGACTAGCTGCAGGGGTGAGGGGTGAGCCGTGAGCCGTGAGGGAAAGAGCACCAAGCTACTTTTTCTCTCTCTCTCTCTGTCTGTCTTTCTTTTATTTTTTTGTGAGTCGTTTGGCCATTGTTGAGGCTGCCCTGGCTGCCGCTTCATATGCAATTTCTTATCACTTGCGAACATCTAAGCGGCAGCAGCAACAGCAACGGCAACAGCAGCAGCAGCAGCAGCAACAACAACAATTGCGCTACAATTACAATATTGAGTTACCCATTCGTCGACGACAAAGAAAAAGTTACATTATATATATACATTATATATATATAGTTATAGTATATAGTCATTGCTTGGTCTACCTGGGCGTGAATTACGACATTGTTTGTGGCCCCTTTTTTTCTGCTGTTGCTGTTGTTTGCCCAGAAATTGTTAAATTGTCGAGCAATTGTTTGAGCCTCTTGACGAGATTTTCGAGGGTTGATTGTAATGTAATGGAGCGCAAACAAGAGCAAACGTATCACTTACAGCTAGTTGGCTGTGTGTGAGGGATGCTGCCGCTGAGCTGGACGATCGGCAACGGTAATTGATAGTCTCTGTGCTCTGTGCCGCTCCCTAACGTTTAGCACAAATTGTGGCAATTAGCTCAGCTGCAACAGCTGCTGCTCAAAAGCTTTAATTGATGTGCAGCAGCCACTAAACAAAGCATAAAGTTGTTAATGTGCTGATCGCACAGGCCTAGCTCATTAAGAGATTCACAAGAAACTGCAGTCAGATTTTTATGCATAAAATCTTAATCGAGCGTGCGCGCTCTCTGGCTGCATGCAAACACGCGCCGCTGCAGCTGACTTGCCAGCAACTGACAGCCAGCCAAGTGGGTGGGCCGAGAGTAACAGAGCTCAGTGCCTGTTGTTGGCAAATTGAGTGAGACGCTGCAACGGCGCCAGGCGCTGCCTTATGCAATGCATTTATCACATATACATGCACATTAACTTTGTTGTATATTATTCTAACGCCGCAGGACACTCGGCAGCAGCTGCACGCGCGCTCAGCAGGAGCTGCTGTGCTCTAGATAAGCTGATAAACTGTTAACAGGATGTCAGCGTGCGTGTGTGTGTGTGCGACGGCAAGTGTCTGATTTGCTCTTAATTAGCTGTTTTCCAGTGAACTGCGTGAAAACACGCGTAACGACCTCAGCACACAGCACAGCGCAGCACAGCCCAGCCCAACCCCAACCCAGCGCCGCCTTAATAGAGTGAAGCTTGATGTGCAGTGCAGTCGGCATTTCCATAAAATGTGCCAATCACATGGCCAGATCGCTCAGCCAAAGAGGCCCACACAGGCTGACGACGACGACGACGACGATGGCGGCCAAATGACAAACGAATTGAATTGAAATGAACTGCTACAGCTACAGCTACAGCTACAGCTAGGCAACAACAACATCAAGCAGCAACAGCAGCAATGCAAAAAGCGCGCTGATTGGCATCTTATCAAGATGGGACACTGTCCAATTGAAAGAAAATTTTTGCAAAATAAATTTCGCCGCTATGAATGCGCGCAGACTTATATATGTATATAGTATATGTGTGTGTGTGTGTGTTTGCTAGCTAATGGCCTACACACACACACATATGCTAGCCAAAGCGAGCGCATTTATAGTTTAGCTTGCTTTTATTTTGACGCAATGCTCATACGCCACGTTGCAAGCCGTCGCCGCTTTGAGTTTATAAATCAGATTAGATATTTGGAGCACACACACACAATGTATAAGGCCTGTGCCTGATGCTTTGATATATGCTATGTGTATATATATAGCTGCCTCGACTCCAACTTTGCCTTTGACCAGGCTCAATTAAAACATTTTGTCGTTGGAATTGCAGCTGCCACACACTCACACACACACACACACATACACACGCTTGAATGCGCGTAAATCGCAAAGCCAAAGCCTAATTAGTTTGCGGCTGCACAGGTGGCCCATCATTTTGCTGTCTAACACCGAGTGACATGTAAATGTGCTAAAAGTTCAAGTGATTTTTTACCGAAAAGAAAAACTTTTAGCCACATTCAACAAAAGTCATTAAAAGCTGACTGCAGGGCATGTTGAAAAGCAAAGAAAAAAGTGTAGAAAAATGTAAGAAGCAAAACTTAGACAGCGCAGGAAAAGCATCTAATGGAACTGCGGCATACCCTGTGCATTAAGCCTAATTGAACCACAAAACTTGAGGCTACTTTAGCTCATATAGCCAATTATATAATAAGAAACATGCTTTAGTCTACATAGAGCACGCCAAAGTTAGGATAAGCAATATATTTGTTATCTTAAATAGCCCTCTGAGAATATCTCCAATATTTCACTCTATCTTACTTATCTCAAGCATCAGCTGCTCGAAGCACACACTCGCCTATCACCCTTTCATCTACCACAATGTTACTTCAGTGATATTTTTGCTCACAGGGTATAGAAATCTCAGGACCTAAACGCTAACGTTTATGTGCCGGCTGGTACATGGGTTAATGAATATTTAATAAGCCAGAAGTTGGTCAGAACAACCCTCGGCTGTGTGGGGGGTCGTCGTCCCTCAGGGCGCGAAAATGTTATTAAATCTAGTTTCCACATGGCTCGACAGCCTTTATATCATTGGCTGCATTTCCGCACAGGGGTCGCGTTGGGGGGCTGGGGCAGTGCTTGGCACTCGGACTCAGTGAGCCGTAGTCTATTACATAAATTACGCCAATTTCTGGGCGCTCGTCGTCGTCGTCGTCTGTCGTCTGTTGCCGGTTGCCGGTTGCCGTCGCACGCGTTGGCCATAATAAAATCAAAGCTTATCGCATTTTCACAGCCAAACACCAGACGCTTATCTTGCAACAACAAACACGCGCAGCAACAACCACGACGGGCATCTTTAAATAATCATCAACAATTCATCATCGGGGTGGCTGCCGTTGCTGCCGCTGCAACCTGCCACCCTCTGAGGCAGCCCAAAATGAGGGCGTTGTGCGGGTGTGCAATACACTTCATTTTTGTCACTTTTAATCTGTCGTGTGTGTGTGTGTGTGCTGTCTGTGTTTCCGCTGGAATGCTCGAGTGGCCCGAACCGTTGTTAAATGTTGCATTAAATCGCTTAAGCGCTTAACGAGGGTTAAAAGCGAATCGCAAATCACAAATCACAAATCGATATATAGCCGAACACACTGTCGACATATATGGATAGATAGATAGATGTATGTGTATATAGCAATTGCCACTTACATTGTGCAGCTTGTAGTACAATCCGCAGGCATTGCAGACCGGCTCGCCGCTGGCGTTGCGCCGCCAAAGGGTTGTGGTTGTGGTCTTGCAATTGGCGCAGGATGTGCCCGCCCGCTTGGCTGCGCTCTGCAGCGACTGCAGCGTCTGCAAAGAAAGAGAGAGAGAGAGGAAATACGCAAAATTATATATTTGATTAATTAGTTTATTAATGTGTACTTCACTCAGCTGGACTGCTGAATTGATTATGCTAATGTCCACAACGCCCACAAATATGTTGCTTGCGCTAATTGAACGCTGCCAAAAAGAGAGAGGGAGAGAGAGGGGGAGAGGGAGTGGGGGAACAGTGTGCGACTGCGACACAGGTATGTAGGTATGTGCGCTGTGCAGTTCCTTTTGGCAAACAAAGTTGCTCGACACACCAGGCAACAACATTTTTTAAATGGCATGCGGACTCCAACTTGCTGCCTTTAACAGCAGCATCAATTCATTAAAATGACAATTTTTACAAAACTGCCCAAAAACAACAACAACAACTACAGCAGCAACAACAACAACAACAACTGGAGAGCATGTCTGCGCCACGCTTAAATTTCCACGAATTGGCTACAAGAAGCGTAGCCCCAAACTGCAGACCCAAAACATTTTGTGCCTGGGCCAAGGCAATGCGAAGCGAAGCGAACGAGAACAAGAACCAGGCCCCAAAAGATCTTGGAGCATGTTTGTGGCTTGGCATCTGGGCCTGCGACTACATATAGCTCTCTGGGCTTGTGTTCATGTTGCTGCTACAGCAACAGCAACAACAGCAACAGCAAAAGGCAAACACATTGCAACGAGGCCCTAAACTGGCGTTGATCATGTTTGACTTTGATTTTTAATTGTTGCCTCCTGCCTCTGCGGCTCACCTGTTCTGGTTGTGTCTTGTGTGCTGCCACGCTGCCACGCTGCCATTAACATAAATCAGAGGTCATGCCAGTGTCTGTGCATACTTTTTGGTGGCACTGTTGCCGTGTGTTAACGAGCTTGTAACAATTTCACATACAGACAGCTGCGATTGCAGCCAAACAGAAAAGAAAAAAAAGTAAAATAAAATCGAATTTCGAAAATGTGCGAGAATTCAAAATTCATTTGCAACGCCTACAAATCGTGGCAGCGAGCAACTTGTGGTAATTATGTGGCAGCCACAACGAGAACAAGCTGCGACCAGCAAATGCCCAAGTGAATGCCTATATACAAATACATATACACACATACTATATAAATTAAGTTGTTAACATGACAGTGCAACAAAATGCACTAAACAGGCGAATGCCACAAACTGTTGCTAGTCCCCAAAACTGGTCGCACTTGTAGGTGCTAAAACTGTAGCAGAAAGCATTTAAGCAGGCGCTGCTTAACCTAAGACTCTGCTTGCAAATGTCGCACATAAATCAATGTCAGGCCAGGGCCATGAAGAGAGAGGTAGAGTGAGAGCAAGCGGGTGGCTGTGGCAGGGGCAGCATCGCATTGACAGACTGTCAAACGTGGCGCATTTTAATTGAAATGCAAAAGCGCAAGCGCCAACACTTAGCAGCAGCAGCAGCAACAGCAGCAACAGCAGCAGCAGCAGCAGCAGTAGCAGCAGCAACAGCAACAGCAACAGCAGCAGCAGCAGCAACAGCAACAAGCATACAAGATGGCGCTTGCGATAAACAATATTATACAAAAGCTAAAGACAATACACTAAATTCACATACATAACATATACACACATATACACACACATGCATATACATTTATATACGACTATATACATGCGCTGTTGTCTGTGAGCTCATAAATTCAAATTTCTCAATGCGCTTAAGCATGACAAAATGCCCTTGCCACACTACACTTGCCATGAGCTACTACAATTTTGTTGCAAAAAATGCCAAGTATATTAACTAGAAATATAAATGTAATCTATATAAAACATACATTATTACATATATTATATAGCTTAGCTAGGTATGTAGTCAGGCCCTGTATCTAGTCGTAACTAGCTTCACAGCGCCGATAACGCCTTGAATAATTGTTGAAATTTCTTTAACAGATTTACCAGTTTGGATTTCTATATTATGTAAATAACTTAAGTCAAACTGCATGTTTTTTATGACTCTTGCAAGCTAGTGTGTTCTGCATGATTAGTTAGTCTATTATCATTAATCAAAGCTACGTTAATATCTTATATATCTAGACAAGATCTCATTAGCTAAGATCTAGATCTATCAATGTAGCAATCTAGTATCAATAAGATAAAATTTATTATGAAAGAGTCAATTTAAGTTAAATTAAGCTTTTTCTTCCTTATGAAATTTAATTTGATCAAAAATATATTAGAATACTAAACAAATGAGTTTTCATTTTTGGAGAATTATAGTAGAAGACTTATAAGAGATTCAAGAGCTAACTGTGTTTTTCTTTGCCTAAAATATTATTGTTAGTATTATTATTATTAATAAATTTATTAATTGTTTAGTATAAGACAGACAGAAAAATAAAATGAAATTAAAAGAAAAAAATATTATTATTATTATTTTTTTATTTTTTATTTTAATAATATAATAATATAATTTATTATATTCTTTTTTTTTTTTGCCTCAAATATTATTATTAGTATTATTATTATTCATAAATTTATTAATTGTTTAGTATAAGACAGACAGAAAAATAAAATGAAATTAAAAGAAAAAAATAGTATTATTATTATTATTATTATTATTATTTTTTTACATTTTATTTTTTATTTTTTGCGTAAACAACGTAATATAATTTATTATATTCATTTTTTTCTTTGCCTCAAATACTATTATTGGTATTATTATTATTCATAAATTTATTAATTGTTTAGTATAAGACAGATAGAAAAATAAAATGAAATTAAAAGAAAAAAATATTATTATTATTATTATTATTTTTTTTTTTGCGTAAACAACGTAATAGAATTTATTATATTCTTTTTTTTTTCTTTGCCTTAAATATTATTATTGGTATTATTATTATTCATAAATTTATTAATTGTTTAGCATAAGACAGATGAAAAATAAAATGAAGTTAAAAGAAAAAAATATTATTATTATTATTATTTATTTTTTTTTTTCAATTTTATTTTTTATATTTTGCGTAAACGGCGTAATATAATTTATTATATTCTTTTTTTCTTTAAATTTACTTTTGTTATATATTTTATTTTCTTATTTTATTTTCGTGTGTAAGCTATCTTAATACAACTAATCATAGGCGCTACTAAAAAGCATCACACTCTAGTCTAACATATAAGCAGCAATGCTTATACCGTCTAGAAATCTTTATCAAGCGAAGTTCAAAGATATCGAACTTATGCGCCAGAGTATTTCATATTCGTCATAGGAGTTACCCCAACATTATCATCATCATTATTATTATTTGTATAAATTTTTCCATTATTGTTGCCACCTTGCGTTGATTTATGACAGTTGCAACTGGCCACAGAAATTTAAAAAAATACAA
>JAWNOS010000594.1:0-28938 GCA_035045845.1 Drosophila buzzatii | reverse complement strand
TAAATAAATAAATAAATAAATAAGCTAAAAAAAAAATTATAAATAAATAACCAAAAAATAAATACAAAAAAAAAACAAGATCTCTTAATGAAGTGTAGGTTAGCAAACAGCATACTAAAGAACTACTATATAGCCTGAATTCAGTTTAATTTTTTACAATATAGTAATATACATATATTATAATATACATATATTATATATTCGATAATAGAAAATTAAGGCATTAAGCCATCTCCTTAGTTAAGGTAAATTCAAGAATGCGCTATAGAGTCAAATACAAAAGCTAAAATAAAATTAAATCTATAAAAAAAATAAAAATAAAAATAAAAAAAAATAAAATAAAAATAAATTATATATTCAAAATTTACATGTCTGAATAAATAAATAAATAAAAAATACGAAATATTTATATATAACAAAGATTTACTAAAATAAATGAAAACTGTATAAAATTATCATAGCAAGTCTTCTACTACTACTAGGTAATGATATATATATAGTAAAAAAAGTATATATATACATCTATCAAGTAAACTTGAAGACTTCATGGCTGCTGATGCTGTCACAAACAGATGCTCCCCTTTTACATGGTCCATCTCCATCCACGAGCGCAGAGGAGTAGAAATCTGTTGTCATGATTATCTATCGCATTATTGCGTGAGCTGTGTGGGCGTGTCTGGAGCAACATTTAGTTGGCCTCAACTGCAATAGACATAAATCAATGACAATCAAAATTCATTTCGCCAGCGTTGATTTATTGCGTTTGTTTGATTTGGCCACAGACAGAGAGACAGCCAGAGAGAGACTTTCGAGGCACAGTTCGATTCGATCTGGATTCCGTCTTTATGCGCTTTATCGGCAATGCATATTAATGCGAACCATGAAGCTCTAACAATGGGGGGATCAGCTTTTTGCTTGTTCTTTGTTATTTCTGCTCTGGTTTTTTTTCTCCTTTTTTTTTTTATAAATAATAAATGTGTACACACCGTAAATGGAGAGGAGGTGGTTGGGACGGCGGGCTGGGGTAACCTTTTCTGTCGAATCATCAATCAATCAAACGCGTGTGATTTGCTACAGTTCAAATTTCGCTCTCAGTTCAATCGCTGAGGCATTCAAGCTGAAATACAAATATTTGCTTTTTTCTCCCGAAATACAAAAAGCGTCTAGGTGAAGGCGACAGCCAACTCAGTCCAGTGGTGCCTAAAGAGAGGGAAGGGGTCATGGTAAAGCACCTTTTTTTTTTTGATAGCTCAAGTGCTGTGCCAGGTCGAGAGCTTAAGCTCTCGTCTGTCCGCTTGTACGTTCGCCTGACTGACATGGCTTACAAATGAAGGCATCCACAGCAGAGCAGCAGCGCAGCAGGAGGCGGAGCATGCGACCCCTGCCATGGAAGGGTTAAAAAATGCAAAGGCAACTCTAGCAGCTTCAACAGCAGCAGCTGCTACACTTCTGACTGCCTAATCTGCTAGGCGATGTGCTCGCAACCTGTTACACGAGTCGGGTCGGGCCAGAGGCCAAGTATCCAGGACAACGGCCTACCACCTGCCCAACTGGCTGAGCTAATAAGACTCTCAATTATATACAAACAACAAAAATCTAACTCAAGGCAAGAACAATGCGTTCAAGCTGTTGAACAACGAGTGGAAAGTAGAAAAACGAGAATAAATGATAACAATGTTATCAAATAATTGGGGTATTGGTAAAGGTTGGAGTTTTATTTTCCCCTAAATCCTTTATTATATATATGTATATATATACCTAAGCTGAGATGAAAAACATCCTTTGGAAACTAAAAAATCTAGCACGAAATTTACTTGGAAAATATCAATTTCTTTTTAATAAATAAACTATAAATATTTTGTGTCCTATGAATATACGAGTTGAGAGTCAGTTTAAAACAGAAAATTCGTAAAAAATATTATTCATTAAAGGACTACAAATTTTTGTCTCCACATTGAAGTGGAAATGAAGAAAAAATGGAAAATATTAAAAAAGAAATAAAATCTTTAAGACAATTAAATTTTCGATCTTTAGATCATCAGTTAATACATGTCAACTACTTTTTTAAAGAGAATTTCACAACTCAACAGCACGTCTAAGAGGAAGGGATTCAGCTTAGTCTCTAATTTATATTATATAGAATCTAGATATGTAGTCTCCATCACCAAGACAACATATTGAAGCATAAAGCTTTATGGACTTTCTATATTAAATAAAATAAAGAATTTTGCTCAATATTTGTTGTTCCCTTTAACACATATGTAGCTCCAACTAATTGACCTCTTCTCTCTGTCTGTCTCTCTTCATCATATATTTAAAGGTAGCCATACTTCAGAGTTACCTAAAGTTTGCTCAGTTTTAGTCAAAGTTTGCATATTTCTCTCATGATAAATTTAAACTCAATTTCCATTCAGTTTTTATGTGTCGAAAGAAACCGAAAATTTCCTTTACCTTTCACTGTTCACTGTCAATTTCTTTCAGTGTAGATTGTCAATCGACTGCAATTACCTGCAGCATCTTTGTTGGACAGTTGGCTTTCAGCTCTGCTTCCGGTTGCGCATCGCCAGCTTGAAGTGCTTCGGCTGTCATCCGATCTGGGTTGCCTTGTGGGCCAGCTGCTTGACTTGTTGCCAAAACAATTTATGTAAGCATTTTGGCCAACAATATTTCGTGCACAATTGGAAATTGTGCAATTGCATTTGGCCAGCAGGCAGCGCCGCGAGCCAGAACCATAGCTAGAGCGAGGCGCTAACTGAGGACAGGAAGTGCTTCAGCAGCTGCTGCTGCCCCTGCTGCGACTTGTGCATATTTATTCAATATTAAAATAGGCAACAGTTAAATTGTAAATAAGTTTCGACTCGCCCTGCCAGCTGCTGCAATAATTGCGCGCAGTGCAACAGTGGCTCAAACTTTAATGAGAGAGGCCGCATCGAGCGGAAGTGGCAGGACAATGCGACAATGGCCCAAACGACAGCGACGCATAAATCCTTGAAGTGTTCACTTGGCTTCGTTCCTCTTCCTCTTCCTCTTCCAGTTTCAGTTTCACTTGTTCTGCTTCTGCTTCTCCCTCCCACTTCTCTCTTTCCTCTTCTGCCTCTTCTCGTGCTCGTGCTCGTTGCAACTGCCTCAAGTGCATTTGCTAATGACAAAGTCAAACTGGCGCGCTAGAATGACTTTAACAAACTTCAGCAGACGCTGCACAGTGGCGCAAAATGCAAGAAAATTTAATTGGAAATAATAGATGTCAGATAACATTTTTATCGTATCATATAATATAGAAAGTATCACATTACTAAAATATAAAAAAATTGAAAAATATATAAATTTGATTTATTTATTTTTATTTTATTCTTTAAATATATTTTAATTGAATAAATTCTCCAATTTGATAGATTAATAATTGTCAGATATACTATATCATATTTTATTTTGAAAACTATAATCACTATAATTTAATATTTTTTATTTTATAATTAAAGTATTCCCTTAATAATTATATATTTTTTATTGTTTATTTTTGAAAGTATTCTGTTATAAAAAATTAAAGAAATATAACGAAAAACAAACTAAGGTAAAAATATATTGTAATTTATGAAATTCTCAAGCTTGATAAAAAATTAATTTTTATTAAAAAAATTATTATTAAATTAAATTATGATTATTAAAAAATTTTAAATAAAATTCTAAAAATATACATTAAACATTTGAAAAAAAAAAAAAATAATAATAAAATGAAAATATAGGAAAATAAAACAAAAGTAAATTTCCTTAAATATATCAAATTTTCTACTAAAAATATGATTATTATATATGAATATGAGTAAATATGGATAATAATATTAATATTTTAATTTTTTTTAAATATTAATATTAATGTAATATTAATTTCAAATTTTTTATAGTTTTTTTATATTTATTTTGTTTTAAATATGATTATTAATATAATATTAATTTCAAATATTTTATAGTTTACATAAAAGATATTTGCTCTGATTAATTCATTATATATGCAAATTTCCTGCTGCCTTATCAGCATGTAATATAGGTACATATATTTATTTTAGCTTTATATATATATTTATTTATACCATAAATTATAAATAGAAGGAAACATTTAATTATTTATCTATTTACACAGACAAAATTCGTACTAAATATTTCCACTCGTTTTCATTAATAACTTGTGATAGTTATAGAAAACAGTCTCCCTCTTCGTGACTCCCACTTTTGCCTTGCTGCATTCCACTGTGCAATGTGTTGCATTTATTGTAGCATGCTTTTCAGCGCGACAGACAAGGCGCCTTTTCCGCTACCGTTACCGTTGCCCGTCTGTCCGTCTGACTGCCTGCTGCTACTTGTTTGTCACGGCATTGGGGTGTGCGTGTGCGTGTGTGTGTGTGTGTGTGTGTTTGTGTGTATTGCTGTGTGCGTGCAATTTACGCGTCCAGCGTCAAGTCGCAGCCGTGGCATGCCACAAGCTGCAGGCGCATTGCCATTGTGACCAGTTGCCAGTTGGCTGAAGCAAGAGGCGTGTAGTCATGCAACTGTGTGAGAGAGTGTTTGTGTGTCTTGTTTGACGGCAAGTGTTGAAAACATGTTAATTCCTAACATTAACAACAACGGCAATAACAACAACAACAACAATAGCAACAGCAATTGAAATAAACAAGAGCAGCAGCAACAATAAGGACAACAAGCCAACAAGGCGTCAGCTTGGCTGCTCCACTTGCGACAAGCGACAACAGCTTTTGCCTCTGCCAAACCGGAAGTCGTGCGTTTACCCTGCCCTTACCATCAGCCACACCCCCTTTGCTGATGCCCCTTCTTAAGTAGGCGCTTCATAAAAACAGAGAGAAGAAATTTGTAGCCGCCAAAAGCTGCGCGCGGAAGTATTTGTCATGATATTTATCGCATAAGCCATTTCTCTTGAGTAGGCGACGGCCTCAGCAAACGGAAAATTGTGAAAATTTAATTGAAAACGTTGGCGGGCAAGCACACTCGCCGGGTGGCGGGCTCAGGCGGGTGTGTACGGCGGCGTATTGCGGCACAGCAGCAGCTCATCAAATATTAAAGGTTTTTGTCTCTTTTTTTTTCTTTTCTGTGTTTACCATTGACGCAGCTGCCGCCAATGCCGAGGGAAGCTTAAAAATATTAAACAAAATATGAAAAATAAATAAAATATTTTAAATATTGTAAAATTGGCTGTCGATATTATTTATATTTTTTATTTGAATTTTTTTTACTATAGTCTCATGTGCATTAACTGTATATGGGGAATTATGCTTTGCATTTTGTGAGCTGGCCAAATAAATTGAATTCTGATTTTTAAAATTGCGTTTTTATTAAGTTTTTTTAAAACAATTTTTAAAATTCCTTCTTTACATGACATTAATAAAATATTCAACCAATAAATCTATGCTCTATTTAAAGGCTAACTATTATTATTTATAATTAAAATTTATATAAAATATATTATTTTATTTTATTTTATTCCAACTGAGAGTTACTCAATAAAAATAATTTTGTAGAGTTGCGGCAGACTAAAAATATATTATTTATTATATAATATAATATAATAACAAATATTAAACTCTAAAGATTTCAAATTAGCAATTATCCTATATAAACATTTTTTATATTTTCATGAATACAAAAATATTTAATGTATATTTTTAGCTCACTTTTCTGAATGGAATGTAAATGTTATGTCTTTTTAGGCTTTTGCCTTTTGTTGTGCTTCGTCCAGCTCTCGTTGGCACAGCTTCACTTGGTTTATGCTGGCTGGGCTGCTTCCACCTTTTCATTTGTTTCTTTTTTAGTGCCGCATTTTATATTTCACTTTTTTTTATACTTTTCACATGGCATTGTAAATTTTTTATCGGCCAACAAACGATGCTTGCATTTAATTTAAAAATCACAGCTGAAACGCTGAAACGGTATATCAAATTAAATATTCGAATTTTTAATAGAAAATGCCTAAAGAAAAATAAAAACTGAGCAAAAAATCGATAATAAATTAAATCAGCTTTAAAGCACGTAAATTTTTAATTAAAAAAATATATAAAAAAAGACGAGGGAAGGATAAAATATAAAAGAGCCACACAATATCTCAAGCACATAATCCTTTTTAATGGAACGAAAGAAAAAACAAATAACGAGGGAGCAGTGCATGAAAAAACTGACGACGGCCGCAAATTAATTTGTTTATTTAGGCGGAATTTTTTTTAGCAGCTGCGCTGTGTGAGCTTTTGCTGACACTTTAAACAACTTTAGCTAGACGCAAAAATAAAATGTGAAACGAACTTGTGTATTTAATGCATGCGACCCGTATAATAACATTTAGAAGCACTTAGTTTACACATAACCTCAGCAAAAGTAGAACCTTTTGGAAGGGGGAGGCAAGCTGTGGGGCAGAGTGAAATTTGCATGCAAAATATGCGCGAGTTGTCGAGCAGTTCCTGCAGAAAAAGGAAAAAAATACACAAATATTACAGCCAGTGACAAGTAATCGCACAAAGACGAACTTTAAATACGCTCGCTGTCACTTTCCAGGTAAGCTGAAGCTGTAGAACTCAATTGTAAATTTTATTAAATATTTAATTATCTCTTAACATTATATTTATAAAGTCATTCAAAAAGAATTCCGGTTAGCAGATAATAAGTTTATTTTTGTATTTAATTAATTAATTAATTTTTTATTTTAAATTTTTGTTGTTCATTTTATTTTTATTTATTATTATTATTATTAATATTATTATTATTATTATTATTATTATTATTATTATTTTTATTATTATTATTATTATTATTATTATTATTTATTTATTTATTTATTTATTTATTTATTTATTTATTTTTTTTATGAAAGTAATTCTTATATACATTATATATATTTTGTATTAGTTAATTCATTTATTTTATTTTAAATTTTGTTTCTTTATATTATTTTTTATTTATTATTATTATTATTATTATTATTATTATTATTATTAATATTATTATTATTATTATTATTATTATTATTATTATTATTTATTTATTTATTTTTTATTATTATTATTTTTTTTTTAAGTAATTCTTATACACAAAGGCTAAGCATTTTTCAGATATATATGTAATTCCAAATATTTTAAGTAAAAAAATATATATAAAAATATAAATTTATTTATCTGCTTATATCTGCTTTACGACCTGACAAATTGATATTGTCCATCGTAAGGGTATTCTGGAGGAAAAAAAGAAAATCTACTGAAATTGCAAATGACAAGTTTTGCACTAAGCAGCAGTACAAATAGACGACCAGCGCGGCTTGTCAAGCAAAGGCAGCAAGTGGGCGTGGCCACTGGCTTTGTCGTATACAAGCGTGTCTGTGTGTCGCTGGTGGTATTGATGTGTGTGTGTGTGTGTGGTAGTGTAGCCAGACAGCTACATTGACACACTTACTGCATGATGAAGCAAAATGAGTGACAAACTAACTGCAGCACGTTGCGAGCTGCTTATTAAGCGCTGCAGCATCCGCTGTTGCAGTCGCCGTTTGACAGCAGCGCGCTGTGTGCCACATTTGTGCAGCGACCCACAAACCGAGTTGTCCCAAAATACATGTACATATGTATATACAAATATAATATAACGTTTCAAACTGCAAGTGAAGTTAATAAATGGATTACTCGGATGTTGAGGTGCCCGAAACGCTCTGCGTCCCCACACCCAAATCAATGTCAACGTCTGCTGTTTTTCGGGCTATTCCATTGGGGGCGCTGGGGCCTGGCACACGTGCCTCGAGTTGATAAAGTTGCCGCGTTAACAGCCGTAAAACTTGCCACACGCAAAGGGTTTAGACGCACCGCTGAGACTGCTTTGCCGCTTAATGGCACAACTTTTTCCTGCGTTCAATAAATAACGAAATGACAGCAACAATCGGGCGAAACAAAAGAGAAACTTGGCTCGGAAATTTAAAGAAGCTTTCTAAATCAGGTCAAGCGCAGAAAAGAAATTGTAAACTTGTTCAATTATTCTATTCTATTGCTAGTCTAGTTTGTCAGAGCAGCAAAACAAAATATCTTTGCAAATATTCAACTCTTTCTTCATTTCTCACCAGTTGCAAATTGTTAACTTTATCGTTTCGTTTCCTTCAGTGGTATTAAAAATCACAGAAGTCGAGCGCTGACATCAAAATGTCTGTCATTAATTTGCTAAGCAGAGGCAAAACAGAATGCTAGAAGCGAATGAGGTTGACTTGCAGATGCTCTCTAGAATATTGTAGAATGACCATGACTATGGCAATGATAATGTAATCTCACTGTCCAATATACACTTTCAAGACCTCATAGAGAGTGTAACACTCACAAACAGACAGACTTCGATTACTTTGGCTGTGAGAAATTTCTGCTGTTGTTGTCAGTTGCAGCAGTCGTTGTCTGCGTGGCTGTCTCTTGTGCTGCTAACGAGCGCCATTCTTAAGCGATTTGCCATTTTGGCATGAGTTTCTAATGCTGTTTGAAATGTGCACATACGCAGCGTTGTCTGGCAGCCAGAGAGCAATGCGTTGCTGGCACTTGGTCTCAGTGCTCAGACTCTGTTTTTCTATTCTATGTGGCTTCGATTTCGCCAACATTTACTTTCAATCAAGTTGAAGCTGTTCCCAGCGCAAATCTCACTAGAGAAACAAAGAGCTCAAGTGCAAATGAAATGAGATGCGATGCGATGCGATGCGATGCGAAGCGAAGCGATATGATGCGATGTGAGCAGCAGCTGCAGCAGCCATTTTGTAGCTGTTGCTCTTGTCAAACTGTCGTAAAACTTTCGTCTTTGCAATTTCATTTACGCTATTCGCTCTTTGAAATATGAATTTTATGTTTTGTTTTGTTGCCAAATGCCAGCTCTAAAATCCATGCCGAGGCGCAGCCGAGTACAGTCATGTGTTATCCTCAGATCGAGTCATGTGTATGGAATATGTTCTAAAATCAAGTAAAGTTTAGGCAAAAAGAAGAAAAATTTGTATGTTGTGATGATTCGTATTTTATTTGCATTTGGCTTAAGTTTAATATTTTGTTGAGCATTAGTAAATATTAAAATATGAATAAACAAATGACATACAAGAAATGCAGCAAAATTACAATTTTTTTTTTTTTTTTTATTTTTTTATAAAATTTAATTAAGCGTTGAACCCATACATTGCAATTGTAGTAACTTAACAACACATTAGAGATTATAATATAGGACCTAACCTTCTGTTGTACACAGAAGGAATTAAAACTATTTAAATTATTTTTAGTTTAATTAATTAATTTTAATTGATATTTTTGGCGAATCCCAAGCGTTTTAGTCGCCTTAGTGGTCTCACAGGGAGCAGTTGTCTCACTAGTCTGCTACGGTGTCTGACCAGTCTGTCACTGTATCTGCTCGTGTGTCTACCAATCTGTTCCTCTACTGTATGCAGATTCAATACAATTAAATAAAAAAATAAATAAAATAAAATAAAATAAATTGCATAACATAAACTGATTTTAAATAAATATAAAACATAATAAATTGAAAATAAATACAAAAATAATTAAAGATAAATTCTAACAATTTTTTATAAAATTAAAAATAATGATATAAATAATTTAAAAAAATATATATAAACATAAATAAAACACAAAAAACATTTGCTTACTAAGTACTAAAAAATAATTTTGAGATATATAATAAATAACTTATATTAAAAATATTTAACACAAATTAAATTTATTTAATATATTAAGTAATAAAAAAAGCAAATAGGTATTAATTAGTTTTTTTTTTTTTAATAAATAAATTAAAAAAAAATAAGTATTTTTTATTTACATTTCTTTCTTTTCTTGTCGAATTTCCTTTGCAGAACGCGCCAAGGGTTCCTTTAGTTGGCAAAGAGTAAACAACTTCAAGTTGATTCTACCTAGCCAAATAGTAGTAGTTGTAGTGCAAGTCGAGCTGCATATAAGCTGCATATATTCCTGCCATGGAGCATATTTTCGTGAGTGCATTTTGACATATTCATACGCTTCGTTGAGTACACAAAGTTAATGGAAATGCACGCAGCCCAAAGAACGATGTTTATTCATATCTCATATTGCATGATTCTCTGTATGTGTGTGTGTGTGTGTGTTTAGCCAGCTAAACAAGCTTGAAGTGCGCGTGCATTGTGCTGTGCAGAGAGTTGAAAACAATGGGCCACGTTTGACTGAGTGTTAACTTGGCCAACTTTGGCAGATGCCTTTTTTTGCCATTTTGCCTTCTACCTTTTGCCAGTCACCTGCTGCCTGCTGCCTGCTGCTTACCGTCTCCTGCCACCTGCCACCTGCCTCCTGCTGTGCATTGTTCGTGGCCTATTGGCCATAGTCTGTCTAATTGCCAGACTTCCATTGATCAAATCGATTTTTTTCTTGGTTTTTCTGGCTTAAAATAAAATTCTTGCATTAGATTCTGCATTTGGCAAATATTTATGGCCAGCAGGCAGATTTTTTCAATTCGTTTCTGAGCGCTATGGTAGTTTAGGAATTCAATGCAAATTTATAGGTAGCCACAATTGAATTTATAAGCAACTGAGAAATCAAAGCGAGCTTAGAGAAATATTCGAAATATTTTAACTTACAATACACAAAATTATAAATGCAGATATTTGAATCTTAAAACTTTTATGGAAACTATTCAAAAACTGTTTTCTATATTTTAAAATGGTGAATTAAATATTTTATATTTAAACAAACATTTATTTCATATTTGATAAGTATTTTTTTAAATGAGTTCTACTGCAAATCATATTAATCTAGTATTTTTTTTTAATTTTTAAAAAGTTCCTACTGCAAAAAAAAACCAAATTCTTATAGTAATATTTAAGATGGTAATATTTAAGGACTTCTCATGTCTCTCATGTCTAAGATCAAGAATGTTGAATGTTATTTGAGCTGTAATCTGCATTGCATCCACTCAGAATCTACAGCATAATGTAAAAACTCTGCAGTCTCTTGGAGCTGTATCTTTTATAAATCTTAAATAAAGTAAGTAAATTACTTGCAACCCAGGAGGACACTTGTAGAAGCGAAACTTTCTTGTGAAGGACATTCACGTATTCCCATTGCGAGCTCAATTTATATGCTGCACCTGCGGGGCAATAATCACACTTTGTTATTTCATTAACGCTTTCATTTCGCTCAACGCGCTTGTCACTCCCAATTAAAGGGGAAGTGGGAGCAGGAGCAGCGATGCCGGATATCCAACTGTGTGTTGTGAAATGCCTGCAAGGCAGGCAGTTTGCCATTTTTGCCACGCCCCCTTTCGCACATTAATTTCGCCTTATGAAATCTTTTGCACATTAAATCGTCTGACGCGTAACCCTTTTGCTGCCAACGCCCTTTGCGGGCCACGCCCCCGCGCGCTCTATGAGCGCTCAAGGCGCGACCGACCAAAAGTTACGCATTAAAAACCTTTTCTCTCATCTTTTTACTGTTTTTTTTTTTTTTATGTGTTATTCCTGAAAAGTCGTAAAACTGAGTTTTATGAATGCGATTAAGCGCGTGAACTGCACGAAAGCATATTTCACTTGCTTCTCACTTCGCATCAACTCTCTCACTCTCTCCCACTGCTTGTTACTGCCGTTGTCTCTGTCTCGTCCTACTTTGCTGTTGTGTCCGGAATTTGTCATTTTTAATGACTGTGAAAAGAATGCGCTCGTAATTACATGGCTAGAGAAGAAAAAATAAAATAAATATGTATATATATAACTTTCTACTATGTGGCTGGCATTTTATTGTGCTGTGTATCATAAATTATTTAACTTATTTAATACCCTAACACAGAAGAGGCGCAATAGATAGAAACCCACAATACTTCGCTTTGCGGTGTTCAAAGATAGATATGAAAGCTATAGAAACTAACAGATACTGAACAAGGATCTGTATAGTTTAGAAATATAATATATATGCAAAGCTGGTGAAGCATTCAAAATTGATAAGAAAATAAAAAAAATCCAACAATATTAAGAGGTCAACACAAAAATATTTTGTTTGGATTACACAATAAAAATAAATGAAAACCGGATATAAAAAATCAAACAAATATATAAAGATATTGTTGTAAAATAAAAAAAAATAAAAATTAAAAAAAAATAATAATATTAATAATAATAATAATAACAAAATATATAAATAAATAATAATAAAACCAGAAAAAATAAATAAAAATATATAAATATATAAATAAATAAAATGAAAACTGACCAAAAAAAATGTTTTTGAATATACATTTTCTAAATACAATGAAAAATAATTTTGGTCTTTCGAAAAATTTAAAAAATAAAAATTTAAAAATTAATTTATTTAATTGATCTGTTTTTAATAATTTTTAATTGTATTTTTATTTATTTTTATTATTTATTTTTTTTTTTTTTTTTTTTTTTTGACTTGGCGCTGGTTATCTATTTTTTTTTTTATACATTAATATAATTTCATTTTATTTTTTAACTATGTATGCATTATTATTTTTAAATTTTATTTTTATTTATTTATTTATTTTTTTTTAAAAATAATAATGTATACATAGTTAAAAAATAAAATAAAATATAAATATATAAATAAATAAAATGAAACTGACCAAAAAAATGTTTTTGAATATACATTTTCTAATACATAAAAATAATTTTGGTCTTTCAAATTTAAAAAATAAAAATTTAAAATTAATTTATTTAATTGATCTGTTTTTAATAATTTTTAATTATATTTTTATTTATTATTATTATTTCTTTTTTTTTTTTTTTTGAATTTGGCGCTGGTTATCTATTTTTTTTTATCATTAATATATTTCATTTTATTTTAACTATTTGCATTATTATTTTTAAATTTTATTTTTATTTATTTATTTATTTTTTTTAAATATCTTAAATATTTTTCATAGTTTTCTATATCATTTATATCTTTCCTTCCTTTAAAATTGTATTTTTTCTAGCTTAAACTCAGCTCAAAACAAAAAAATATCTATTCCGAGTATTAAATGTAATTCTCCTACAAGATATAGTAAGGGTATTTCCATTTCGTTTTGGCCGCTGCAAAAAAATGTTTTCATTGAGCACTTTGCCTGAATTGCAGTTATAACTAAGTAGCATGAAACCAGCCAGTGTGGTGTAATGCTCACACACACACACACACAGCCACATTCCCGTTCTACCACCATTCGTCCCCTATTACAAACCCTTGGCGCAATTTGCTATTGTTCTCTGGCAGTGGCACAGCCACTACTTAAATCCGTTTCCTCAGCTGCTTGTCTTTCATTTCAGCTTTGGCTTTCAGCGCGACGTCCTCGTCATACTTGTAGGTGGTAATGTCTGTCCGTTCCATTCCATTCCGTTCCGTTCCGCTTGTCTGTCCACTCCACTGCCATCTATTCGTCTTGCTGTCTGTCGTTCGTTCGTTCGCTCACTCGCTCGCTTCTTTCTATTTGGCGAGGCATTCGCACTTAAGTGATTTTGACACTTGTCCTACTTTCCATGCGTTGATTTTTGTGTCAGCAGTACTCAAGCTGCCACGCCCCCCGCCACTAACCGCCAACCTCTCTTGACTGTGTAGGCTGCGTAAGTCATTGCCGTTGTCGTTGTTCTCTTTGTTGTTGTTGTTGTAGTTTGCTCGCTGAAGTTGTTCACCTTTCAATACCCGAGCAGCCACTACAGCAACTTCCTTTACGCTTGTTTTTTTCATTTTCGTGGCAGGACTTGCATCTAAAGTGGCAGCAACTTCAGCTGCTGAGACTCTGTGTTTTTGAATGCCCTCTTTGTTGAGTCAGTGTTCAGGGTATATACGTTCTACCGACTTGAGCTGTTATCTTGCTATGCTAGTCCATATGCAACAACAACTCTCTCATAGTCTCTCTCTTCTTGAGTTCCTTGTGCAGTGTATTGCTTAGCTGGGTAAACTCCATTTGCATATTTGCACAATTTTTTCTACGTCTTCAACTTTTCAATGCGTTTGCCCTTTTCTATTTGCATTTGCTCTTGTTGCTGTTGTTGTTGCTGTAGCTTCAGTTGCCATCATTCTGTTCATAAAACACGACGTCATCAGCGTTTTTGGCGTGGCAACCAGCAGCAGCAGCAACAACAACAACTGAAGTGCACATTTGTGGATTTTGCTTGTGATTTATGTGTGCGTTAGCCTCTCTCTCTCTCAGTCTACCTATCTCTGCCTCTGTTGTCTGTTTGTCTGTCTGTCTGTGACAACAGTTGCTCAGGCTTGTCAGCCAGTGTCTGCTTAACTGTTTGTCTTGGCCATATTGTTGTTTTGTCTTACTGAGACCTTTGGGTCTCAGCTGCTGGCAGCACTTGCTTACAATATAAACGCATTAAGAACGATTTGCTTTTTATGGTCATGCCATGCAACTGGTTGTTAGCTTGCTGTTGTTCTTGTTGCTCTCAAAAATAGATCAGAAAACGAAATACTCAAATCAAGTTTCAAATGCAAACCCAGATTCTTAGCTTACGAATGTAGCCTTGACTATAAATTTCACATTTATCAACTTGAATTTTGACTGCCTTAAGTGCAGCATTTTTCTAAAATTTCTAAAAATAAAAGGAAATATTGGCTGTGTACTTCTCCCTCTCTTACAATTTATAACTCTCAATAATTCTTTTTATATAAATTTCAAAATGACTTTATAAGCTTCATCAAATATATCTGCTGCATGTTTATTATGTTGTCTTCAAGCTAGATCTAAGTATTTACAAGTTTCATTCTTTTAATCGCTTTGCCGCCTTTCTTGGCAAACCGAGTTTTAATGCGCCCTAAAAAGTAGGCTACACTTTTCTTCTCTTGTCTATTCCTGTACTTTTTGTTGGGCTGCGTACGTAAAACTTGTTGAAATTAAATCATTTCCTGTGAAACTCAACGCAGCTTCAACAAGCGCAACTTTTTGCAAAAAGTTTTGACGCACGCATTTTGCTTCTTTTGCCGCAGCTTTTCTTTTGCTTTTGTCAAAGTATATTTTACAACACACACACACGCACGCAGGCACACACGCACACACACCGAGTCACTTTGGCATTAAAAACTAATTTTATTTCTAATTAATTTTGACGTCTCGTCGTTTGTGGTTAAATATTCTGGCACGCGAAAAGTCGCTTTGTCCGCTCTCCCTATCTCTCTTCCATCTCTCTCGCTCTGTGTCTATGCGAGCTCTGAGGCTAAGTCATTAAAAAAGTTACCAAAGACTTTGCCACACACACACACACACACACACACAAACACGTAGACAAACTTTGCTGCATGAAGAGCGAGTGTCCCATGTCTGCTTGTGTGTGTATATTTAGTTGTCAGCGTCAGCCACGTCGCACATTTTAAATGCTTCAAATGAAATTAACAAAGAGAAAGCCGTAAAATGTCACCGCAGCAGGTGTACATATGTAGTACACCTACACCTACACACCCACACACACACACACACTCCTCCCACCACACTCACACAAAGCTGTGCTGGCGAGCCAAAGCCTCATATTATCCTGCAATGGGCGCTCAAGTTGACAGCTTTTGCAAAAATTTCAAATGAAGGTGACTTTGTGGTATTTTTCCCCATTTCATTATTTTTTTATTTTTTGGCCAACAACATTTGAAAACTTGGCCAAGAAGTACTGAAAACCAGCAGGAATTAAATATGTGTATGGTTTACCTGAATTTTGAAAGCAAAGTTCTTTTGGGTCTTAAAGGCATTTGCCAAAAGAGTATTATTTTTGCAGTTAATAAAGTCTTTTTTCTTTCCTTTAAAAGTTTTTGTAGATCCATTAAATATGAGCAGATAAGTATTTACACGAGTATTTGCATAGATTGGTATGTATAGATAAGTTTAGATAAATATTTCAAATGAGGCTAGGCAGTAGAGTTAAAAATATATATTTTTAAATATTTATAAAAGACAAAAAGCTGCAAAAATTAAAAAAAAAAAAAAAAAAAAAAAAAAAAAGCAAACTAGAAAATGTAAATATATATATATTTTTATGAAGAAAATATAAGTTGATATGAAAGTATTATATTTTTTCTTTACAGCTTGAATATATATACAAATAAAGAAATGTGCAATAAATTGAAAAATTAGTTTCAAAATTTATAAATATATAAAATATTGCATTAAACAAATTAACTATATTAATTATATATTAATTAGAGAATTATTATTAAATTTCAATTTAATTTTTTATATTACGCAAGCTTGTTAATTAAATTATTTATTTATTTCAAAGGGTACAAAACATAAATTTCTCTATCGAGTCAACAAAGGATTGGAATATTTTTGCTTTAGATAGCATAAGGAGCAGCCAGATTGCTATTTCATATGAATAAATACAGTCTAAGAGGTAAGTATCTGATCATCTATGAATACGATAAAAAGTACTAACGATTGCTCATTTACAATTTTTACAGCTCCATAGCCACAACTGGTAGTAAAAACAACAGGAAGCAGATTTAATGTAAAACATAAAATAATAATACTTAATACAATTAAATAATTATGTAAACAAATTAGATAAAATATGTAAATACCGGCTTCTAGCTCATATATAAGTTAAGGTTTAGTTATATCTGCGCTATAGAGTCACAGATAATAAGCTACAGTAATAAAATAATTTAAAAAAAAGAAGAAAAAAAAATATTTAAAATATTTTTATTTTTAAGTCTACAAAGTCTAATAAATAAACAGAAAAAAAATAATACTTATGCAATAAATTGTTTAAATATTTGTATTTGTATTTTAATATTTTCATTTTATAAGTATTCTATTAAACAAATAAAATAAAAACCATTGAACTCAAAAAAACCTTCTTTTTTTTCTATAAAAAAAAAACTTTATACCAGGCGAAAACAAATCAGCAGAAGTAGTTGAATTTTGATTTAAATCTACAAATTTTAGTATGCTCTTACAGTATCCGCTATACCTAGAGTTGTCCCCAAATTCAGTCGATCAAATTGTGGTAAAAGTACCAGGCGCACAGAAATCATCAGAAGGTCGCTGGTTTTTTAATTTTCTTAAATTTTGTAAAAAATTTTGCTGCCTATACATTAGGCTGTTCAATTAAAAATTCATTTGCATACTTTCGGGGCTTTTAAAAAAAAATTTTTAAGCATACTTTCGGGGCTTAATTTATTTAACGCCAAATAGCGTTTAATAGCAACAAATTACAGCAAAAATACCAGGCGCTCAGAAATCAGCAGAAGGTTGTTTAATTATTATTTAAATATAAAAAAAATTGTGCATGCTCACGGAGTAGCCGCTACACCTAGAGAGCCAGTCCAAAACTCAGTCGAACAACGGTAAATTATAGTAAAAGTACCAGGCGAGCAGAAATCAGCAGAAAGTCGTTGATTTTTAATTTTTTTAAATGTTGTAAAACATCTTGTTGCCTATATATTAGGCTGCTCAATTAAAAATTTAATTGCATACTTTCGGGGCTTTATTTATTTAACTAACTTTTTAACAGCAACAAAATCTAGCCAAAATACCAGGCGCACAAAATTCATCAGAATGTAGATGAACATACTTCTGTAAACACAATGTTTGTTGTCATAATAATACACTGATATTTAACAGTACGTTAACAGTACACCATCACTCTACTCTTAACTAACATTTTCACTCTGCAGATCATTTCTGTGTGCCTGGTATTTGGTAAGAAATCTCTTAAAGTTTTGAATGTACCAGGCGCACAGCAGTAAGAAGTAGGATGAACAATTTAAGTTAACAGCAAATAAGCTCTTAATATACTGTTGATTAACATACATTAATAGGGTGATGTTAATATTCTGTTCACTTACATTTTGCACTCTACTTATCATATCTGTGCGCCTGGTACTTCACGGACACAGCCAGCGGCCGTGACAACTTTCGGAGCTTCAAATAACTCTTCTGCAGAAACAATATATTCTATAGGATATTTTAGATACTTTGTTTTTGCATAGTTGCTACATTTTATACTCCATTTTTAATCTTTAAAACACATAATCTATTAATAAATTAATTATTCAAGACGTCAAACGTACAGCAACAATAAAGACTTTCAGTTGTTTGTTTATTTTTCTGCTATCAAATTATTATATTTATTTAACATTTTGAAATGGAAAACAAAATGAAAATTTGCATTTTTCATTGGCTTTACGTTGGCTTTTGCCTCCGGGCACCAAAAATATATGTATAGAACAATATTATAAATTGTGCTTTTTCATTGTTGCGCATTAAGCACAATCTGTTTGTGTGAACTTCCAGGCAGACAAACAGCTGACAGCAATCAACAAAATACCAACAACAATTAAAAAAAAGAAGAGAAAACGAATTAAAATAAAAATAGAGTTTATATACATACATGTAGATATGTATGGATGCATGTAGCTATGTAAATGACTCATCGATTGCAGGCATAACTCACTTTGTGGCACAATTAAGGGCGCCACAGCTACATACATTTGCATGTGGATCTGTGTGTGGTGCAGCCATTGACCACTGTTGACATTGCTTCATTTGCACTTTGTGTGTGCGGTGCGTCGAGCTCTTTGTCCTGGCTATCGCTTTGTAATTGTTTCATTTAACAGCTTTTAATTGAATATTTCACGCACGTTTGTTTATGCACTTAAATGAGAACCAACAACAGCAACAACGTTTGCATTGATAAATTGTTTACATGCTTTAAGTAAATAAATGCATTTAATAATAAAATACAAAAAATTAAAAAATAACAAGCTGACGCTATCTGCTGCATGCTGTTGCCCATGTGGCAGAGCCGCAGCCGCAGCATTAACCGTATTAACACTGCCTCTGATTGCTGCGGAATGCGTGGCACACGCAACGTTTCTCACTTAAAGCTGTCGCTTTAAGTCGCATTTTTTATTAGTTTTGATAAAGCCATAAAATGACAGCAGGTCGCCCTTAGGCAAACACACACAAAAAATACATAAAAAAAACATAAAACAAAACATAAACAAACAAATAAACAAACTTTTGACACTAAGCGCTTTAAGATCTGACCTCGCCTGGGCTTGTTTTTCCTGTGTCCATGCTACGGGCATACAAATTGTGGTGAATCTAGGGTATCATGCAGGCTAAAAGGCATGAACTCCCCTGTGAAGCAATCGGTGTATTTATATGGCTTCTGCTAAAGCTACACTTGCTAAAATATGAATGTGCACAGGCGCATTTGATACTCATATTTACAAAAATATAAAATAAATGAAGAAGGATTCTTTATTCAGAATGGAGCATATAGATGGAAGAAGTTATGTATATAATAAATAATAAGATAATAAATAATGTTATTATAAATTATATAATTATTATTAACAATCATAGTTGTATTTGTGAACTAGACTGCAATTTTAGCACACAAAAAAAAAAATAATAATAAATAAATAAATAAAATAAAAAATATTAAATAAAAGAAAAATAGATATAATTTGTTTTCTGAAGGGCAATTCTTATAATTTATTTATACAAACAAATGCCCAATGCACAAAAGTAATTTACGTTGTTCTAAACGTAATTGACATTTGATCATTCATGATACGTAATCGAAAATTAATAATATGCTGTCCAAATTGAACAAGCCTCATCTCTAGTTTACCTTTATATTTATGTGTATGTAAATAAACAAACTATCTACAATACTTAAAATTATTAAATATTTATTGCTCGTTCTGTACTTCTTTTTAGTCATTTGAAAATGTCTTCTCGCTCAATATTATGTTCCTTACACATGGAAATATTTTTGTGTATGCAATATACTGTATATTTCTTTAATAAACATTAAAAAAATAATAATTTGTAATGAACATAAATAATAATATAGAAAATAATATACATGTTGACATTGAATAGCTATCAAACTCTCTTTAATTCATCCACCATTCACCAAGCTGTAAAATCCGAAATAAATTGTTATATAAAGAAACAAAAATAAAAATATTTTTTTTTTAATAGAATTATTCTTTATTTAATTTATAGAATATCTTTTAGTTCAACACTTGACAAAATCCGCAGCTAGCTTTCGGCTGTTGTTGCTAGTGTTTGGCTTTAGTTTTTGTAGCGGTATCAAAAATGCTGTTGCCGCTAAACCTTTGGGCAAACGCAAATAAAATTCACACACACACACACACACATAGGAACAACTACTGTTTGCCTATCCATGTCAGCTGTTCAGTTGCACGTGTGTCTGCGTGTGTTTACGGTGCTGCGGGGCGTATGAGCTCTGTCCGTTTATTTGCATACATTTCGCTTTACGTACGAGCTCAAATAAGCCTCAAATATATTACGCATACGCCGCGTTGCAACGGCTTCAACCAAAAACCAAATGAATCTGCCTGGCACTTGCTCTAAAGGTCAAATATTTTGCATGCCAACAAGTTTTTTCCGAGCCCACATCGAAATGAATGCCATGCCAAATATGTCGAAATTCATGAATGAACAAATAAAGTTTTTAACTATTTTTTAATGAAAATGTTTTTTAATTTCGCTTATTTGTGAAATGCTTGCCTCACTTAATATTGATGGGAATTCTCGTGCGCATATAACTCACAGATTAAATAAATTATGCTACTAGCTATATATGTATGTGTGTATGAGTGTGTGTGAGCTCATTTTACTTCAATTAGGTCAAATCAGCGCACGCGGCGTATACTCAATGTGCTGCTATTTTGTTGTTCAATACGCGCTTCATTAGCCATTCATAACTTGCGGCAAGTATATCAAGCAGGATTCATCATCGTCAAGGACTGCAGCCACAAAATGCAGCCATAATGTTTGGCTGCGCTTTTTGGCTGACTTCCTTCGACACGCCCCCGCACACGCCCCCACCCTGACTTTCTCGCGCACTTTATCTTGCTTCCTTCTCCACTTCATCTTCATTTTGTTTGCTCGCGCTGAAGCTGAGCAGCGCCTCACAAAACTTATGCTGCTTTTTCGCCAGCGCTGAGGCATTTTCAGCGTCGCAGTCGCATAAATTAATGAAAATTTATTTATGCCTCAAAAATATGAGCCAAACAACAGCGGAAATTTCCAAGCTGCCTGCCAGAGCGTGTGTGTGTTTGTGTGTGTCGAGGGAATGACGCCTTGTGGCATAAACTGCTTTCCACTGCATTAGGCGCACACACACACACACACAGAGAGACAGGAGCTAACACATCACTTAAAGATATTGTTGTCGTGTGCAACAAAAGCTTAATGGGCTCAAATATCATGCAACAAATATATGTCAGATGATATAAGTTAGCATAACATAGCATATAGTAGGAGAGGAAGGGATCGTAGACAGATACAGATACAATTACAGATACAGATACAGATACAGATACAGATACAGATATAGATACAGATACAGATACATATACAGATACAGATACAGATACAGATACAGATACAGATACAGATACAGATACAGACACAGATACAGATACAGATACAGATACAGATACAGATACAGATACAGATACATATACAGATACAGATACAGATACAGATACAGATACAGATACAGATACAGATACAGATACAGATACAGATACAGATACAGATACAGATACAGATACAGATACAGATACAGATACAGATACAGATACAGATACAGATACAGATACAGATACAGATACAGATACAGATACAGATACAGATACAGATACAGATACAGATACAGATACAGATACAGATACACATACAGATACAGATACACATACAGATACAGATACAGATACAGATACAGATACAGATACAGATACAGATACAGATACAGATACAGATACAGATACAGATACAGAGTACAGATACAGATACAGATACAGATACATATATAGATACAGATACAGATACAGATACAGATACAGATACATATACAGATACATATACAGATACAGATACAGATACAGATACAGATACAGATACAGATACAGATACAGATACAGATACAGATACAGATACAGATACAGATACAGATACAGATACAGATACAGATACAGATACAGATACAGATACAGATACAGATACAGATACAGATACAGATACAGATACAGATACAGATACAGATACAGATACAGATACAGATACAGATACAGATACAGATACAGATACAGATACAGATACAGATACAGATACAGATACAGACACAGATACAGATACAGATACAGATACAGATACAGATACAGATACAGATACAGATACAGATACTGATACTGATACAGATACAGATACAGATACAGATACAGATACAGACACAGATACAGATACAGATACAGATACAGATACAGATACAGATACAGATACAGATACAGATACAGATACAGATACAGATACAGATACAGATACAGATACAGATACAGATACAGATACATCCACCATCTCTTATCTCTTTCCTTCTGCAACATTCTTCCACTTGCCAAGAAAAAAATCAATTTGTTAAGCTACTATCGGAATCGCTGTCAATGCTGGCAGTGGGACATGCTCATCCTTCTCGCTTGCTCCGCTGGATGACAGAAACTATTTGCAAGGATAACAAGCAGGTGCCTGTTGTGCAGTTGTCCTGTTGTTCCGTTGTCCTGTTGTTCGCCGTGCCGTCTGTTGGGTGTTGCAACAAAATGACTTTTCTTGTTGCTTGCCAAATGATCAAAGCATTTTATACGCTTTAACTCGTTCGAGCAGCCCCGCCCACGCCGCCTGCTCCACTGGGGCTGGCTGCTTTTTGTGCTGCATGCAGCAGTTTCCGTTTCCGTTCGGTTGCCACTTGACTTCCGTGGCGCCTGTCTCATGTTTTGCATGTCGTCACGACGCTCGTCCTGCACTTTAGCTGCACTTATCTTGGCCCAGTTGGCAATTGTTGTTGGCCGTTTTGTAGCCGTTTTGTCGAAAATGTCAACAAATAGCGACCGCAGACACACAATAGCCATAGATAGCCATATGTGTGTGTGTGTGTGTGTGTGTGTGCTGTTTTTGTTTTTTATGTGCGCTTTGCCACATCATCAATTACACATTTTACAACTTCTGACTGACTGTCTGGCTGGCTCAGCGTGGGGGGCGCGGCAAGGACGTGCTGGAGCCACTGACAAAACAGACATACACTGGGAGAAGCTGAAAGTGTAACACGAATTCTATATTGTAACTTCAAAGGTCTGTATTTTCACTTCTACTGCATGGATGCTTGAGTTCTTAGTCTCGTTTTGTTGGTACAGTAATTTAGCTATATTTAAAAGAAATTTCAAGTCATTCGGTTTGCTAGAAGAGAAATGCGATTGCAAAAAAATGTAAAAAAGTCAATTGTTACAGTTTTGCACTATGGCTAATTTTTTAACAAAAAACATTTATTAATAATTTTTTAATATTTGGTCCATAGCCCTTCTGCCTTTTTTAATTGTTTTATGCGATTGGGCATACTCTGTGTGGAGCATCTCACCATCTCAGGAGGAATCGCGTACCAGACGTCCTTCGTCCTTGCCCACAACTCCATCATTCCAATTCTGGAGGGACGGGTACACAAAAAGTAAGCTACCACTCTACATAACTCCATTTGTTTACGCACGGGTTCATGTCAGGAGATTGCGGAGGCCACTTTCAAGGAACTGAATGTGTGCTGTGAGATCCAGTTTTTAACGAAATGGGACGTGGACTTCGGGTCATTGTCTTGCTGAAAAACGCATTTTTCAGCAGCAAGTCCCATATTTGCGACGACTTCTCCCAAATTATTTCGTGGAATTGATCGATATTGCTCCTTACGCATTATCCTCTTCAATTAAAACCAAAGGTCCAACTCCATTTTTGTGTATACAGCCTCTAACCATAATGGAGCCGCCCCCGTACTTGACAGCTTGCCGTACAGTAGTTAGTGACTGGATTGTGGAATCTTCAGTCCAATACCACGATCGCCCATCTGACTCGATACGGTTGATTTTAGTTTCATCCTTACACGGTACATTTTGAAAACCTTTATAACAATTGTTTAAAGTCGTCCTGGGCAACTTACAGCATCCCAATCAGCTACAGTCCAATGTTCATAAGCTGCAGCAAAGTCTTTACGCAAGATAATGCAAGTTTTTTTGTGCAAGGAACGGTTTTTTTTCATTTCTTTTGCTTTTAGTCCTAATCTGCCAAGACTACGACGGACTGTCCACTCATAATGGGGGTCGCGCAATTAAGCATCTTTCTTCTACGTCGTATTGGCGTAATGACCGGATTGCCTGTTATCAGCCTTGCCACGTGGCGTGTGTCGCGATCGTTCAAAATCCTTGGTCGACCTCCTTTATTGCTAGGGATACTTTGTTGAGTGTATTTTTTCATTCTTTGTAATAGCTCATATGGGTTGTCACTGAATTTGTTAGCCACTTTACGAACAGATACACCCGCTAACAATAATCTTAATTATTTTATTTTTTGTTTTCACTCATCTTGGTTATTGCGTTTTAAATTTGCTTAAAATGGTAAAAGCTCATAAAGTTCAATGCAAATAAATAAGCTTTAACGGTAACAAAAGGTTCTCTAGCACACGCAAATTGTTTTTTATACGAGAGAGCATAACTGTAACAATTGACCCTTCTTACTCTTTGCCATCGCATTTCTCTTCTAGCAAACCGAATGATTTAAAATTTTTTTAAATATAGCTAAATTACTGTACCAACAAAACGAGACTCAAGAACTCAAGCATCCATGCAGTAAAAATGAAAATACAGACCTTTGAAGTTACAATATAGAATTCGTGTTATACTTTTGCTTCTCAATAAAAATCAAACATTTTCTAAAATAAAAAGCAATTTCCGGCTAAAGGAGAAAATCAAGATCGTGGATGTGTATGTGTGTCTGGGTGTGTGTGTGTGTGGGACTGTCTATCTTTTTGCTTGAATTTTATTTATAGCATCCGCCAAATATAAAATTAATATATATAGATATGCTGTGAGAGATAAAGAGACGGACAGACATGATATATAGACAAAATGAATTCTGAAGTTAGAAAATTTACAATTATTTTTAATCGATACATACTGAGAATTGTTATTGTTGTTGTTGTTGTTGTTGGTTGTTTTATTGCTTTCAGGTTGCAGTTTGATTTTGTGGGTTTACAAGCTTTTGTCTGGCTCATAAATTTAGCTTATAGATTGTGGCAATATGCATGTGTGTGCGTGTGCAGCTGGTTGGCTTAATGGTCACTGATATGGGGTTAAAAAATATATATATATTGCATTGCTGGTTGATATATGAAAGGCTATATAAAAAAGTGGCTTTTCCGCCGCGTATGCGTATTATTCAATGTCAGGCAGAAATGTTACACATCGCGTATACGTAACATGCAATGTAATTAAATTGCACTCAATTGCAATTTGTTATATTTTGATCAAATTGAATTTAGTTCGACTCCAATGTGGCTGCCGGCCATCACACAGCCGAAACTTTGACCAAGTTGAAGTTGTGGCTGCCTAACTGCCTCTTGCCTGCTCTCTGGTCTACTGCACACATTTGACGCTCAGTGCGAAAGTCACCTTTTGGCTATTGCCACTTTACGCTTTACAGGCCGAGTCTCGTTCGGTCTATTTGCGACAAGCTACGCAGGCAGCCAGGCAGGCGAAGGGTAACCCGGAGCCGATTCAATCAAGCCGCACCAAGACGCTCACAGCTCACAGCTGCGGCTAATAGAATTGTGGATAAGCTCGTAGGTGAGCATATTCACGACCAAGATACCCTCTTTATGAGAGTTAGAATAGTGGCATAAAATGCATGCACATAAAGCCTAAAGAGCAACGAATGCTGCTTAAATGCCCTTAAGGGCAAGCTATACTCAACATCTGCTATAGAGATTAGAGTACTTTGAAAATATTCTACATATTCTTAACAAATTTTATTAAACTCTCAATTGTTAGCACATCTGCTAAAAATTATCTTCAGACTTCAGTTGAAATATATTTCAATTAAGTATTTAATGAAATTTATTTCCCCACAAATTCTCAAAAATATAAAAAAATTCCTTTAAATTCTTCATTTAATTTTCGATGTGCCTTTTACAGGGTATTTAATTGCAGTCATTTGTTTTGTTCATTATTTTCATTGTTGGTCACATTTTATGATTGTTCTCTTTCTTTGCTTCCGCACTCAGCCTCAATGCCAACGAGCTTGGCATTTGTGGCATGCAACGTAATTTAATATGCCCTTTACTCGGTTTCAGCTCTCAGTTTTAATGTGCGACGAGTACCTTGACGGCCTGGCCTTGGCTCTGGCTATGGGCTCAGCCTTTTCTTATTGTGCCGCTTTATGTGTTTATTTGGCTTGAAAGGGTTTTCCGTCGCAGTCGCCATAGAGCGCTTGTCTCTTTCTTTCCTGCTGCTGAGTGCTTAAATTATTTATTAGACATATTTTGGGACAGGCTTTGAGTAATATTATAGTGATTTTTGTGCCCCAGCATATGGCATATGCCGCTAAGGGTCTAACACATAAATTATGACCAATTCGACTGACCCCCTGAATCCAATCAAAATGTCAGCAAAAATATTCACAATAAAGGAATGTTCCCAAAATTGATTTTCTAAATCATTAGTGGATAGCCTTTGGCAGTAAGTGAAATGATGGAGAAATATAAGTGTAATTGAGTTTTGGAATAACTTTTATGAATATCAACTTAGCTTAAAAGTCATATATTAAGAAGATCAAACAAAATTGAAAACATTTCGTTAGTCAATTTATGCTTTATTCATTTTGAAAAAAAATCCACAATCTCTGATTGAATCAAATGCTGGAATGTCTAGCCAAAAAAAAAGTAAAACTAATCTTATACGGCCATTTCGCATATGTCCTTTGCTGGCAGACAATTTAATTATTCATTGACCTTATTATTTGCACATGTTGCCAATTAAACTGACAGCAACAACAACAACAAATGAATCGATATCACAAACTATCAATAAATTATGCATTTAACAATATTAAGTGTAGGCCACTTGAATAAATGTTCATAAATAAATTTATAAATGGGCCAAAAGGAAAGGAATTTGTCATGGCAGAAGGCAAACAAAGAACGAGGTTGATTGCTTTTGTGAAGCGCATAGAGAGGCCGTTAGAGCGAGAGAGAGCAAAAATTGTTTATGAGTGGCAAACAAATTTCTGGCAGTTGCAAGTTGATTTTCGCAAAATTTATTTGCCAACCAAGGACAATTCATTATGACAAAATTTAACATGACTGAATGTAGAGTCAGATAGAGAAATATATGTATATGTATATATTTAAAGAGTGTGCACCGACTCACTCACTCTATCTCTCTCTCTCATTATATATTTGCATTTTTGTGTCTACTGACTGCTCTTAAGGCACCCCAGCCTAGGCGGAGGACATGCGTTTCAGCATCTCCAATGCAGAATTTAATGTTTATTTTAATTGCCAACAAGGACAGGGCCCAAGGTTAAATGTAACAAGAAGTAACCTGAGCACCTCGACTTGCCTGCATCTAGTTATTTAAGAGGCCATCTCAGCAGAGAGATAGATAAAGAGAGAGACAGAGAGAGAGAGAGACAGAGAGAGAGAGAGACAGAGAGATGGAGATGTGTGCGTCACATAAATTAGCAGCTAGTCGCAATTGCGTATGCAAATTAAATTTAATATGCCACAACGAATGACATTTAAATCATAATTTAAATCCATTCGTTATTTATTGCAACTGACCTCTCTCTCATATTATATTTAATGCATAATGCATGTGCTCGAATGGAATGTTGGCTAGATGCAATTAGCTGTTGGTATTCGAAAGGAAAGTCATATGAGAGAAAAATAAATTAGGATAGAAACTTGAATATAAATTCAGTTAGATTAGGTGAAATACTAATTAGGAAATTATAGTACGAAAAATAAGTAAAAAATAAATAATTATTTATAATTAAAAATACAGAGAAAAGGCAGAAAAATATATATATAAATATAATTTTTACTTTTTGAATATATGCTTTTAAGAAAATACAAAATAAAATTTATTTTTAATATTTTATTTATTTCAGTTATTAAATTTATAAAAATTTGTCTCAAGTAAATATTTTTCATAGGCAAATAAATAAGATTAGTAATAATAATTATAATAATAAAATAAAATTAAATAAATAAAATAATGCAATGTATACAAATTAAGTAACTTTGTATAGTTTACTAAAGAATTTATATATTTACATTTAAGTATAATTTAAATTAATTTTTACATTTATAAAAATTTATGCCATGTGTATTTTTTTTTTAACAAAAGAAAAATATATATAAACAAGTAAGAAAGCTGTAGTCGAGACTGCTCGACTACGAAATCCCCTGAGCCCTTCTTCGAACGAATAATATTCCAAGAATTATTCGATTCGTTTCTGCACGCATGGAAAACTACGCGCACACATAGACACTGATCTACGGTTGTATGCATGTATGTGTGTATGCATGTGTGTAAGCATTGCAAGCGTCTTGCTGTCTCTCTCTGCCTTTGTTGCTGCGCCGCATGGATTTTGATGAGAAAACTTTGATGATTAATAATTCTGTTTCTAGATGGACAATCCTATTGATATCTTCAGATTATGATTATGATATTAATATCTATATGTTAAACCAAACTGCATGTCTCTAGTATTTGAAATTCATTTTTTTCATATTTGGGGGTGGTGGGGCGAAGTGGGGACCGGAATCCAAAATCTGACAAAAACCGAAATTGTATTAAATTAGTATCTATATATATGCAGAAGACTTGGAGACTCCAACTCTTAAGATGAATTAGCTAGAATTTTATAACTGGCTCCCGATAAATTCGTTTATCGATAACTTTGCAAATATACAAGTTATCGAATTTCTGAAACAAACTCGTACTGCGCGTGCAATATACGAACCTAACACAAAAAGAATGAACTCTCTAGCTTTTGTATCTTCGGAAATCGACGCGTTCATACATACGGACGGACGGACGGACGGACGGACGGACGGACAGA